>OX393552.1:10694487-10914487 GCA_947650365.1 Chamaelirium japonicum
TGAATGTTTGATAAAACTTCTAATATTTGATGCCCCTAGGAGTTTTAGAATGTGCTGATTTTTTATGGGTGTTCTATCTAAGATAAGTTGCTTATCCTCACAAAAAATCAGCATATTCTAAAACTCCTAAGGGCTTCAAATGGGTGGCTGCCCATTTCGCCAAAATAGGCTGACAGCTCATTTCCCGTTTCCTCTCTCATATATATATATATATATATATATATATATATATATATATATATATATAGAGAGAGAGAGAGAGAGAGAGAGAGAGAGATGCTATAATGCGGCATGCAGTAAGTGCGGCACCGCATCGCAGCCGTCTGATGCACCGCTGCGTATGCATCAGACGGCTACGGTGCAGTGCCGCACGTACCGCATGCCGCATTATAGCATTCCCCTATATATATATATATATATATATATATATATATATATATATATATATATATATATATATATATATATATATATATATATGGGAGTGCTTAGGTGCGGTCTGCGGTCCGCAGCCGTCATGCGGCACTCCGTGCATCAGATGCACGTGGCCGGTGCATCGGACGGTTGCGGATCGCACCTAAGCATTCCCATCTATATATATATATATATATATATATATATATATATATATATATATATATATATATATATATATATATATATATATATATATATATATTGAGTTGCTCGAGTTGAGTCTTTGTTACTCGACTCGGTGGACTTTCGAGTCGAGTCCGACTGTTCGAGTTCCGGGTTTTTGAACACTGGTTGATGCTATGCTTGAAGCCCGCTAGCCATGCCCATTAACTGAGTGGTAGGCCTTCTTTAGGGTGTGCTGCATCCTGACAGGTTGAGTGCTGGAAGGAGCGACCTAATAGTATGGTGCTTGAGCAACGACAGAAACACACGATCGACCATCAGTAATAGATATGATTGTGGGCAGATTCTTTAACTCGTCGATTCTACCAGCTTGGTCTATCGCCACAGAATGAGAACCGGACTTAAAATCGCCATGAGGTAGTGTGCATGGATTATACAGAGGATGCATGCACTTCTGCCAACTCGAAAATTCAGAAAATTGTCGGGCATTTTGATGTTCCATCCTTCACTGGACCAAATCTTGGCTGTCACCAATCGGTTGATGGAGAATGTGAAGGAGTGGGATTCCCTGGGGCTTGATTGTTAGGTGCTTACAATTAAGAACAATTTTGGTCTCATTCCTTCTTTGAAGGGTAGTTGACTTCCTCCCTTTCTTTAAAGTGAGTGAATCAGGCAATTGGTGCCTAAAGTATCGACTCTTGTTTCCTTCAGTCAGAGAATATGTGAGCCCTTGACAAGACAAGTTACCGACAATAGGAGATACGTCTGAATAATGCTCTTTTTTGCAGTGTGTTAGAGCAGATTGTTCATGCCTTAGGTTAGGAGTTGGCCGAGGTCTTCCCTTGTGAGTACACGACGAAAAATGATTTTTGTGTAAGGAATACACCATCAACACCAGTTAACCAATGTTTTTTGAGATGTGTAGTAGGTACCCCATCAACAATGGCATTTGGGATAAGAAGCCAGTGTCTTCCCGGTTTCAAACAATATCGCTTGTAGTAGTTCGTTTGCTACTTTGTTTCGTTATCAATTGGTTCTACGTTGTTTGGATCTCCCATGATATCACCACCTCTAATGTATGAGTGCTCAACACACCCACTTCTCACTTATCTGACCAATCAAGAAGACTTCTTGTTCTGTTGCTGTAGTGGCCAACTCTTCAAAGAGCAATAGTGGGGAAATGTTAATAAGGGTTGAGTAAGCTCAGGGAAAAAAGGGAGTAGTTTCCCCTGGTACTCTGAGCTGGAAGCACTTTTAAGTTTCCCTTCCTAGCCGCTTCTATGACCTAGTATTTGCATCTTATCTGACTCAATTTTTCTAGCCGCTTCAGTGTCCTCGATATCTTAGGAAATACCAATTTTGGAGAAAGTCAAGTCTTTTGAACATTCAAAATCACTTGGCCAATTGGTTTCAATGTGGTAATTTGATATACAAGCTTCCAATTTTTTGTTGTGCATAAGGACAACAGGTGCAATTCTAGCATATTCCATCAGTATTTTTATTGAAAATGTACTAATATATGGGCCAAAAATAGGGAGCCATGCTGTCCTTGTAGTTAAGTTCTGGCCTCACCCCTTGATTGAGCAAAATCGGATGGGGGAGAATTTAATGACTTGGACGAGAAGTCCTCACCAAACTTTCCATCTCCCAACTGGGGGTTGATGCTCGGCATAACAATTGGGTACCTGGATCATTGCACACTTCTGTATATAGAGAGATATATTAGGAGTTAAGTTTAGTCACACACTAGGACTGACGCCATACCATAGGCAGGGTGTACAAGTAATTTTCCTACTCTTTCATAAGGTATGTTTGTTGGTAGTGCAATAAATTGTCTGTGGCTTGGGTTCTAACAAATCTCTATTTTGGAATAGGTCCGACTTTAAAGCTCAACCAGAAATCAGGTTAAATTGAGGCCCTACAGAGGCCAATTTACAGCCCTATTTGTTGGTGTCTATTAGGGCTGTAAATCGACCGAACCTGGGCCAGACCTATGTGGATCTGAATCGGGGTCTGAAGTATAAATATGGAGTCCAGGTATCAGTTACGAACTATTTCAACACTAGAAATCTTCTCCTCTGGATCCGGGCATTTTCTCAACTTTAATTAAGTTTTCATAGAACTACTATAACTAATTATCTATAAAGTATTTCTCTTGATAGTTTCTTATCCAAGCGGCTGATCTAAAGATGTTTGCGGTGATATTTTTCTCCCAATTATAGGGATCTGGTCTGACATGTCATCATGAAACATAATTAAATTTCTTCAACTCTGCACCATAGTAGGCATGATAACTGATTACGTGTCTTTTTTTATAGCACCACGATTATCCATTATATATTTTTGGAAGAATCCATCCATAAAAAAGCCTAATAAAGCAAACCTGCTAAACTTCTTATACACAATCATGTCTCTGCTGATGGACATGCTCTGTGAGTTTTGTAAAGGGTTCTATTATTAGTCATTATTATTTTTCACTTCTATGAAGTTTTCCCACAAACCCAAATTATGTTTCATATCATTGGATCATACATCACCTGACATGGCCATGGGTGGAATAATCCCATAATCCTGCTTTGTGGTCATGATTATCTGACTATGTTGGGCTCTAGTCATTTCCATGAAAATTAAAGTTCAGTAGTTTTGTTTTTGGGTCCAATTTTGATATTACATATGATGCAGGCATTCAGGTTCTGTTGTTGAATATCCTCTCTTGAACTCTACACAAGCGTCAATTCACATTAATGCACAAGATTCTTCCCTCACCTTATTGAGAAAATGTACTTCTTCCTATGCCAACATTGCAATTAGGTTAGCTAATGTAGCTGTACGTAGAAACATGAAGGTGGAATAGATATCATGTTACTACGCTAGTGAAATGACTTTTTCCTTTTCTTTTATTCTTTTTATTTTTCACTTTGTGAGAGATGCCTTGCTGGGGCTGACTGTTTTCGGTTTTTATTTATTCGCTTTGCAGGAGTCTTGCATAAAGGATATATACACTTCTCGATTTAGATTTTGATGAGCTGTGTACTAGACCTCTTCTAAGTGGTTGTATTGGGTAATTTGCAGTTTTCTTGTGAATATCGATAGTACAAGATGTTTGATTGTGGTTACAAGGCGCAATATATGGATGGCCAGAGGGAGAAATTTGTCAGGTGTGATTATTTTGTGACAAGACACTTTTACTGTTTTTTCAATCATTTCATACAATGAAACGATAATGTTTGTGTTGTTACCATTATGTTATCGAGGCCTTTTCAGTATTCGTCCAATTTTGATCTGAATTATAATCTTGTATTCTCACATTAGCGCTACTTTAAAACAAATTTGTGAGGGAAAAATCATTTTTATTGTTCTATAGAGAGTGGATTGGATATTGTTGGGTGACACAAGGGCCTAAATGCAAGGACTATACAAGAATAGGTGTGGTGAGGTGAGGAAGAAGTAGCAGAAGAGAGAGAAGAGAGGGAGAAGAGAGAGAGTAAGACCAAGTTATTTTTTGTTTGAAATAAAGGGTACAAATACATATTGCAACAGTGGCCTAGGCCATAAGATTTGGACCCGGTTCCCTAACCATCAACATAGTTAACAAGGTTTGAAATCTCCATTTTGGTCGAAATTTCGACCCTCTGAATATGGAAATTTTTCGACAGTGTGGAAATATTATGATTTCATATAAATGGTGGAAATATTGATTTTTAATGGAAACTTTCAGTGAAACTCTGGATAGTCATAAATCAAGTATATATACACACTTTGGAACACTCAGATAGTATTTGTACCCTATCTAGGGGTGTAGATTTTCACATAGCATGTATTCTACGTATTTGAGTCTGTGAGTCTTGTGCAATCTTGTTTGGTCATGTTTTGATCTATGTTTTTCTAATGGTTTTTAATATTTTTTGTGGATAAAAATGCTTTCAAAATAAAGATTAGTTGATTGTTAAATAACGCTTCAAACAATTTTGAAAACGGACTTAAAACAAAAAAGTTATGCAAGTTTGAAATCGTTCAAAAATTATGCTGAAATGAGAAATTGTTTTTTACTTAGTCTGGAAAAAAGTGTTGTTATATAGGAAAGTTTTTATTCATTTAAAATTTTCTTTGGCGAACCATGGTTTTCTAGATGTACTTGTAGTTCTACATCTTGTGGAATTTTTTGATCTAAAAAGGAGTTGATTTAATCACTTTTCTCAACATGCGAATTCTATAAAAAAACCAAAAAAACTGTTTTCTCATAGTAAAACTGAAAGTATACTGTTTAATTCCTTTGGTTTTTAATTTTTTTGATATTTTTATTGAAATCAAATGGGGGGGGGGGGTATTTACTTATTTACATATAATAACTTAAAGTAAATGGAGAAAATAAAAATTAAGTAAAACGATATTAAATGTTATTATATTAAAATAAACTGCTGAGAACCAGGTCCCCTAGTTCCCTTTTATGTGTATCAGTATCTTTCTGGCGTGATATATCACAATATTTCACACCGACGAATATATCACGAAATATCATGATATATTCGTGATTTCAGTACCGTTTGAGATAGCTATGGGAATTTCGTATCGAGGTTTTGGAAAACCGAGATATTTCACGAAATTTCGTGAAATATGTCGATTTTTAGTACCTTGGTTAACACCCCCCCTAAAGTTGGTGCATGTAGGTCACGCATGCCCAACTTGGCGAGTATAGACTCCAACCTGTGACCGACCACCCCTTTTGTGATTATATCGGCGAGTTGCTCGGTTCTTGTGTAAGATGTTCTAATCACTTTGGCAAAGATCTTCTCTTAGATGAAGTGCCTAAACTGCCTATCAACTTCCACATGCTTCATTCAGTCATATTGGACCGGATTATGAGCGATGCTAATTGCGGCTTTGTTATCACAATGGAGTTTTATACTGGTAGTGGTTGGGTAGCCCAACTCCTTCATGATAGTCTTTCACCCATAGTAGCTCACATATGCCTTGTGCCATGGCTCGAAACTCGGCTTCCGTGCTAGACCTTGTGACCACTCCTTGCTTCTTTCTCCTCCAATGGGAAAGGTTGCCTCCAACGAAGACATAATAGCCCGTGGTTGACCTTCTATCGCTTATGTAGCTGGCCCAATCCGCATCGGTATAGGCCTCCACTTCCAAGTACCCATGTGGTTCAAAAGTTAAGCCTCTACCGAGAGCACCTTTCAAGTACCAAAGAATCTTGTATACCTCTTCTAGGTGGGCCAAACTTGGACTATGCATGAACTGGCCTAACTACTGCCGCGAAATAGGCAATGTCGGGCCAAGTGAGTGATAGATCAATCGGCCAACGAGCCTCTGGTTCATCCCAATATCTTGGAGAAGATCACCACTTTCCTTGGCAAGCTTGTGGTTTTGCTCAATGGGAACATTTGCAGGCTTGCATCCAAGCATCCCTGTCCCTCAAATAAGATCTAGCAGGTAATTTGTTGCGATACAAACAATCCTCGATTCCTTGACCTTGCTATCTCAATGCCCAAGAAGTATCTTAAGTTCCTAAGATCCTTGATCTCAAACTCCTTTGCAAGTTGGGTCTTTAACCTCTGAATCTTGCTCGGATCGGAGCCGGTGAGAACTATGTCGTCGACATACACAATAAGGATGGCCACTCTCCCTTCGTGCCACTTGATGAACAAAGTGTGGTATACTTGACTTTGAATGTATCTCTCCTTCTTGACTGCTCCACTAAACCTCTCGAACCAAGCTCTAGGTGTCTGCTTCAACCTGTAGAGGGCCTTTCCCTTGAGGTACCTGATGCTAGGCAAAACCCTGGCGGTTGTTCCATGTACACCTCCTCAAGAAGGTCCCCATGTAGGAATGCTTTCTTTACATCAAGTTGGTGAAGATCCCACCTCTCGTTGGCCGCAAGAGATGAGATGACTCATATTGTGTTCATCTTTGCTACCAGTGCAAACGCCTCACCATAATCGATGCCATAGGTTTGAGTGAAGCCTTTTTTCCACCAATCTCGCTTTGTATTGCTTCACTTGCCCGGTAGCTTTGTATTGCTTCACTTGCCCGGTAGCTTTGTATTTGACCAAACATGTCCAGAATACATGAAAAAGATGGAGTCTTTTGCTGAAAAAGATGAAAAATTCTAGTGATAATTTCCAAAAAAAGGCGGAATGTCGGATTTCGGTAAAAATGCCGGTCATTTTGGCAAATATTTCATGATGTCAAAAATTTGGTAATATAGAAATTTTGAACAATTTCCATGTCGGATCCTAAAAATAACATATTTCTGTCATTTCATGGAAATTTGTCAACATATGATTCCATTACCAGTGGGTTATGGTTGTTGAGGTGGGTGTGGATGGGATTTTGGCCAAGGTGAGTTTGTTGTGGCAGTTGTGATGTAGGATGGTAATGGGGGAGGAATGTGGTTGCAAAGGTGGGATAGCATTGGATGTTGGGAGGGGTAGTATATGGGTTTTCTTTGCTACAAGACCAATGAAACCACTTGATATTAGATCTTTCATGTTTTTTTTTCCTTGTAACCAGACTGTTAACTTTTATGCCTTTCTAGACATGTACATATTTGTACTTGTGATGCCTGAATGTGTGTAGGGTGTAGTTTAGCGGGATGTAGTTCTCATATCAACTTAAGTTACCAGAGTACCATGTAGGTTATGGGCCTTACGGCAGATCGGTACCATAAGCTAGCTATCCCTTGTTGCTTTTGACAGCATGGTGATGTTGAACCACCAGTTACCTTAAACTCAAAAATGATTGTTTTGGATAATATATTTTGTTTGTCAAAGAAAAACATCGGAATAAAAAGAGAGGATCAATATTTGGTTACATTTAAAACAGGAAATAGTTGATTGGACTTTTTTTCCTCTGAATGACTGAAGTTACATGGAATAATGTCAGCCTTCTCTTCTCCCTCTATAAATCAACTGACTTGCTGTTGCTCTCAGCAAAGATTATGCAAACTTAAATTTTTTATACTTTTGTTTTCAGTTGTTTGATGTCATCAGCATGTTGTTTCTGTACTGTTTCAGGTTCTTTAAAGTGTTCCTTTTATATGTGAGGATATTACACCATTTTGTTACTTGAATATCCTTGTTTGAAATATATTCTGTACTGCAAAATATTGTGTTAAATTTATAACTTCATTGATCAAAGCCTCTTCAAACTTGGTGTATGTTTTGTCTTGTGGTCTAGGCTGGAGGAGTCAAGCCCAAGGTTATCCTTTGTTTCTAATACTGGCAAGATGAACAGATCTGGGTTCACTGTTGATGGAGTCCATCAAAGATCAAAGAACCCATCAAAATCTTTCAGGAGAGGAATGCAACGGGGATCTGATGGACTTAAATCAATTGGCAGATCTCTACGATTTGGTGTTTCTAAGGCTGTTTTTGCAGAAGATCTTAAGGTCTCTGAGAAGAAGATATTTGATCCTCACGATAAATTTCTTCAAAGAATGAATAGGCTTTTTGTTATATCATTTTTTGTTGCCCTATCAGTGGATCCATTGTTTTTCTATCTTCCGGTAATTGACGAAGACTCCAATTGCCTTGGTATAGATCGAAAGTTAGCGATCACATCAACTACATTGCGGACATTCGTTGATGCATTCTATCTTATTCGTATGGCTCTTCAATTTCGTACTGCTTATATTGCTCCATCTTCTCGGGTTTTCGGTAGAGGTGAACTGGTGATAGACCCTGCACAAATAGCTCAGCGGTACTTGAAGCGGTACTTCATCATTGACTTTCTTGCGGTGATACCACTTCCACAGGTTTGACGAACTGTTTTAGCTTTAGTCTGGGTGATCTCATCATTTTCTGGAAACCACTCAACTTTTAATTTAAAGTGGTTGTGTTAGTTGTGGTACTTTGTCTTTCTTTTATTTTGTGTTGTTCATCTTTGATTCTGCTGATGTTTATATGTGGATATTAGTGTATTGGTTGCTTGGATGTCTTCATGGTGCCACTGCAATGTAACCAGGAATATTGTTTAAATCTTTGATAACCATTCTCTGAAAATATTTTGACCTCAGATTGTTGGCATTTTCACAAAGTGTCGTACCATAAATGATATATGGCCATCTCTTGAGGTAATTTGCAATTGATAATAAAATAGATATGCTTTCGGATGGTGTGTTTTTTCTTGATAAGTCTTTGATCAAAGGAATTGTCTAGTCCTACATACTTTGTTAACAAAATATATTAGAAAATATACTTTTGAATTATCCATGACTTTTTATCTAAATTTCATATAATAATTCATTCTTTGCTACTTAAACCTATTACACAAGCGAGCATGTTTGCACGCACACATGTGGTAGGTGTTGGGCTTTAATCCTATACGTTCAAGATACATGGTAGGGTAATTAAAATGAAAATAAAAATGGGCTCTCTAACCTATGCAATAAAGCCAGAAATAATACATAATCTACAACTTACGGATGCCTTAAAGTGAAATAAAAAATGGGTCCCTCTAAGCTATGCACTAAGTGGTCAAAGATTAGTTGTGGCAATGCTACCCTAATGCAATTATGTATGGCTTCGGTGATGGGGACATCACACCACCCATTTACATGCGTGTACGGGCATCGGCGGAAGAGGGTTGCACATCCAGTATCCATGTCGATCAGAGGTTGATAGTCTCATATGGCCTAGTTGCAATTTGGAGGCCCACCTTTTGTTTGGAGGTCCACGAGGCCCATTTGCCATTTAGAGGCCCGCCCAAATATTTGCCTTTTATTGTAAACTTTATTTGATTTAAATTCTGCATGTAAGTGAGTAGTTATATATGTTTAATGTGGCTGCCCACTAGTTAGTGGGTAGTTATGTGTAGGAGGTTGTTAAAAGCCATTGTCCAGCCATGTATCAGGGAATGATGAATGATGAAATTAAAACTTGCTGTCACTTTCGGCGGTGATTATGAAGTCGTCCGTTCTTTCTCCCTCTCTCTCTCATATGGCCTAGTTGCAATTTGGAGGCCCACCTTTTGTTTGGAGGTCCACGAGGCCCATTTGCCATTTAGAGGCCCGCCCAAATATTTGCCTTTTATTGTAAACTTTATTTGATTTAAATTCTGCATGTAAGTGAGTAGTTATATATGTTTAATGTGGCTGCCCACTAGTTAGTGGGTAGTTATGTGTAGGAGGTTGTTAAAAGCCATTGTCCAGCCATGTATCAGGGAATGATGAATGATGAAATTAAAACTTGCTGTCACTTTCGGCGGTGATTATGAAGTCGTCCGTTCTTTCTCCCTCTCTCTCTCTATCTCAATATCTCTCTAGTTCTCTGTGAACATCGGCCAATCCGGAGGCCCTCTCCTTATCTTCTCTCTCTATTTTCGATGGTGAGCCCTAGCCCCCAGTCTCCTCTCTCTCTCTCTCTCTCTCATTTTGCGACGATGCCCTGCATCAATTTGGTATCATATTCCGTTTTGGTGGGTTCTATCTTGTCAAGTGGTCCTTGAGTGTGATCATTGTCGACATGCTGCCAACATCTTGTTCCCCGCATACAAAAAAGAACCATAGAGAAAGAAGAAGAGCCTCAACAACAGCATCGACAGGCCATCTGTAGCCTCGGTCGAAACTACCAATCGTCTCCAGCCTGACCTTGACCTTGTGAGACCCCGTTGATGTCCCCGGTCACGCCAACAACCATTAGATCCACACCGATCTGACCCGTCGAGCTTTCACGCTCTACAACTCTACCTCGGCCACCTCTTCCCGCGACAACCCTATGGTGCCTGCCCTCGGCATCTATCTCAAGTCACAGCCCTGGCCCGCCTGGTCTTGATTAACCACACCTGGCCCCGGTCCAGTCGTCGGAATCCTCTCGCGTTGCACCCCACCTCAGCCTTTCCCCATCTGCCTTGGCTTGTCACCGTCAGGGCCTGTCGACATCCGTTAGTCACCAAGGCTATGCCCGACATGATCTGCGCCGCCCAGGCCTCGATCTACATTGTCAAGCATTGAGCTGCATCTCCTAGCCCCGATCCGTGCCTTGCGGCCCTAATCCATGCCACCCAAGCCTTGCCAGCCCTAGCCACCATCTTCTCGGCCTTGATCCACGCCACCCAAGCCCCGCCCGCGCCCTTCCCGGCCTCGATCCGTGCCACTTTCTTATTTCAGCCTCTCGTCGCCACTAGCCGACCCTTGCAAGGTTCGAATCTGCACTCCTGGTCCCTCCCAGACTTGGATTTGCTATGCCGGGACCTGACCGGCACCCTCTAGCACCCAGACGCTGCCAGTCGCCTCCGCTTGCACCGCACTACTCTTCCCGATGCGACCCGAGCCTCTGGCTTCCCGTCGCGACGCTACCAGTTTCCTCCACTTGCACCACTCCGCTCTACCTTTTCGCGAGAAGAAGCCTTGTGACCCTCTCTTCCTTGTTCGGCTGTTCGCGAGACAAAGATAAGGGGAGACGTAGATTAAAATCTCACGCCCTCATTTAACAAGGGCACCTTGGGCCTATTACAATTGTTGGGGCACGCATGTGACAACCAAGATTTAATAGCCAATAGCCAAGACTCCTGATGCTGTGATGCCAAGATGGATGAGGTGAGGTGAGGTATCCAAGGCCATGAGTTAGCTTCACGTTGCCTAGAGAGAAGGAGATCCTGAACTACTTATATAATTTTTCATTTTTTCTTCCCAAACATAGAAGACACGTTTTAAAACCATGCGCCCTACGGATCCCGTAAGAACTCCATTAAGTGTGCTTGTGCGAGAGTAGTACTAGGATGGGTGACCTCCTGGGAAGTTCTTGTGGGTGTACGGGTAAAGCAGGTAATATATTATGTGTTTGGGGCGGATGTTACAAAATTGTATCAGAGTCGGTTCTCCTCGCAATGGGAACCCTACACGTGGACGTGTAGCCCTTAAGGGGGGTGGATTGTGACTACTAAGATCCAGTAGTCAATAGGCAAGACTCCTGAGGTTGTGATGTCAAGATGGATGAGGTGAGGTGTGACGTAGAACTGATGATGCAATTCATTTATACCCGAATTAGCATCTGCTAAAGTCAATAGATGGATATTAGTTTTGAATGTTTGCTGTTCATTTAATCATTGCATCATCAGTTCTACGTCAAGGTGAGGTGAGGTGTTCAAGATCACGAGTTAGCTCCACATTGCCTGGAGAGGAGATCTTGAATTACTTATATAATTTTCTTTTTCAAATATAGAAGATGTGTTTTAAAACCGTGTCCCGTTACGGATCCCGTAAGAACTCTGTAGTTAAGCGTGCTCGGACGAGAGTAATACTAGGATGGGTGACCTCCTGGGAAGTCCTCGTGCGGGTACGGACAAAGCATATAATATCTGATGTGTTTGGTGCAGATATTACAACCCAGATCTACTTCTGGCACCTCAGTGGCGTTCTGGCACCCCTTTGTACTATGGCCCCTTGTTACATGGTGCACCCACCTCTGGATTTTGTCACCCTGCAGCTCACTGTGGGCACCCCGAATTAGGGTCCTGGCACCCCTGTACTGTGGGCACACTTTCTATCCCCCCTTTACGGTGGTTGGCACCCCTCTTTGCATAACCCCTAAGTTCGTTTGACCCATAGATTTGGGTTTTCTCTTTTTTCCCCCGATCTGGTGGATTCCATGTATCCCATATAGCTTCTAACCCATGCTTTCTTCTTGTCTTCTAGTCACTCGCCTGTTTCTTTATCCCACGCCTTTGTCTTCTCACTGGTGCTCCGTGAAACCCGCAGATTCACGGTGCCCTCTTGTTGTTGTTGCTTACTCCTTATTCTCTTGCCACTGTCCACCCGTCGTCCCCCTTGCCGCAGGCCCGCAGCCCACACATCTTGATTTGGAAGCAATGCCCAGAGGAAGAGGGAGATAAGTGATTTTCAGGGCAATGGGATTTTGATCTAGATTTTGAATTTCCATCACTAATCCATCTCTGTGGTCTGAATGATTTCCGAGCAGTGGGATTTTTGGGGCAATGCGATTTTTGGGGAAAAGGATTTTGGCTATGATCCTGCCACCGCAATCACGTCATTCACGCCTCTTAAATCACAGCCCCGTAATCACGTTCTTGGCTCCCTCCTGCTAAACCCGAAACCCCCACCACTCTCTCCCCCCCCCCCTTTTTCTCTCTGTGTATGTAGAGAAATCCAGTCGTCCTTCGCCAAGTTGATCCCTCTCTCTCTCTCTCTTTCATCTTATCCGTTGTCGCAGATGTCACCACCTAACGTCTCTTCATCGCTCTCACCTTCATTGGCTCTCGCCTGCCTCTGGCGCCGTTGAGGTACCACATCTTATTTTAAGCGTGGCGATCATCTAGCTTCGTAATTTCATTTTCACTTTTATTGCAGTTTTAATTTTCCATTTTTCGGAACTCTGCCATGTGAATCCTTTGGATCCATTTTTTAATCCATTTTTCACTTTTATTAGATGTATTTGAGTTTTTTTTTGTCTGCATATCTTTATTAAGTATTGAGAATAAGGTTTTTTTCCCTTTTTCATCTATTTTTCTCTTTTCATGTAATCACCTATAGCATCCATTATTTTTAACTTTTATTAGATGTATTTGATTTTTGTTTCTTTTTCAAAACTTCAAGTATTGAGAATAAGATTTTTTTAACCCTATTTTTAGAACTTCATGCATTGTGCGGACTTCAACAAGCTTTACCTGTAAATAATCGTGTGTTTCTTCTTGATTCTATCATGATAAGCCATTGGTTAGAGCTGCAAGTTTTCCAATCCGTATGATTCATATGCTGTAGTTCGATCGAAGCTGATGGATTTTTTGCCATCTTTACCTTCTTCCCAGATAATTAGATGTTATTGAGGGGTAGGGGATCATGGATGCTTTTGAACCTGAAGTGAATCTATTCATAGCCGGCGATGCAAAGGTGCTCACACCAACCCGTGGATGGTTCTTGATTATTTTTTAAAATTTTGGAGGGTTTTTGCCCATTAATGTTATGGTAGAAAGTTCGTAAATAACCCTCCATGGGATTTCATTCAATTAAATGGAAGCTTATTTATTATCCATCTTATTATGCTATAGTATGCCTTTTTAGCAAAAAATTACAAGTTTAGTTTTGAATTTCACATAAGAATAACGAGGATCATCATAAATTTGCTTCCGAATCATAATATTTCTTTAGATTGATTATTTTGATTGAAGTGATATGAGGAATTTTGTTTATAATGAACTTTGGTGTGATGTACCGATGTCTAAGTAGTAGCATCTATGTAAATAAGGTGATGTTAAACAAAGAGCCTGATTTTATCCCACTCCGTACACGACCCGACCGCAAAGCATAGACGGGGAGGGCACAAGTCTTCCCAGTGTTATTTGGGACGAGTTTGAGAATTACCCCCAAAACCCGACGTGGGTTTGGGATGGGTACATGGCAGGATAAAATTAAACAAGGCGAGTTTAGGATAGGGCCATTCCATCCCAAACCTGAACAATTGTCATTCCTATCCATTAGGTGATTCGTACTTGGTAGCCTTGATCGCGCACTCCATCAGACGGATCTGATATCGTCTAGGAGTCGGTGAAACAACAACGGTGCACGGTGGTACCGTCGTCGGATTCGCCTTCGGCGGCAAGGTGAGCGACAATACTGGTAAATCGATAGCCCTTACCACTGAATCGTCGACTACCAACCGATCTAATGCACTAGGATAGAAATGATCAGTAGAAAAGAAAGAAAAACACAACATGCGTCACGACCGAATGTACACTGAAGTTCACTATATGTGTTAAGACCAAATGTTGGCGCCCACACTGAATGTGGGCATCGTGACCAAATGTAGCCGCCGCCGAGCGAATTTTGACACCCTCGTTGGCACCCTCGTCAAAAGTGTTTGGCTGCCGAAGGTGGCCGTCTAAGTGCCGACAGGGCACGGGCATTACTAGTGTGTATATATATATATATATATATATATATATATATATATATATATATATATATATATATATATATATATATATATATATATATATATATATATAGGTCAGGATCGGATGACCTTGCAAATTTTGACCCAGCAAATAACCCAGCACCCTTTGATACACCTAGAGGTTTTAGAATGGGTTGATTTTTTTGTAGACATGTTGTCTATGGTATGTTGATCATCCTCACAAAAAATCAGCCCATTCTAAAACCTCTAGGCGCATCAAATGCGCTATTCAAATCAACGGCTCAAATTGACAGTCGAAAACCTTTGATTTGAAGAGCGCATTTGATGCACATAGAGGTTTTAGAATGTGATGATTTTTTGTGAGGATGATCAACATATCATAGACAACATGTCTACAAAAAATCAGCCCATTCTAAAACCTTTTGATGCAGACGAGCCACTACGTGCAGTTTTTCTACAGCTGATGGCGTATTTTCATCCGCGCCGGAGATCCAGGAACCCGATCGTCGATCCGTCTGCATCAGTGGAAAGACCAATTGAAGATCTACAGTTTTGGTTTTTACTTTATTTCGATCCGACCAACGGATCGCTAGATATTTCTGTTTTTATTTCTGGTTTGGGTAGGTGCGAGCCATGTTCGCATCCGGTTCGAGCCACAGATGCCGAACTGACTCATTTTTGTGTTAGGTTTTAGGCCGTAGGATATTAAGTCAGGGATAGATCTCAATGGATGAGATTCGATGGAGAGCAAAAAACCCAAAACCCTAGCCCAAATCACAACCGGCCGGCCCCTCTTTCTCTCTCCCGCGGACGCCCTCTCTCATCCGCGCGCCTCTCTCTCTCTCCCTACCCGACCGGCCTATCTCTCTCTCTTCTTTCCTTCTTTGTTTCCTTGTTGTTTCCCCTATAAGTTCTAAACCCTAATTGATGAAAGGGGAGATGAAATTGAAATTGAAACCCTAGATTGAAGAAGCGTGTGCGCTTGTTCGGTTATCCCTTCCGAAGAAATCCTCTCTGCTTCTTGTCTACTTCTTCCTTCCGCACGCTTCTACCCCGTCGCCTCGCTATTCATCCTCGGCTTCACGGAAGATCGACGTGGAGTGTTCTTCTTCAAGATCATCGTCTCGGCTTCTTCACCCCGTCTTCTGGACCACACCTCCCCCTTCCGCGCCATTCCTCTGCAACATCGGAGCATCGGAAAGCTGTCGGCATTGACCTCAGCACGGTTTGGATTGTCCTCTGATTTTTCATGTGATATTTTCCTTTCCATTAACCGGCCTTGTTGCTGATTTTATGTTAGAATACTAAATTTCTGTTTTCCCGAGAGTCTCATCCATTAGGATTTTATCGTTTAGGTTTGTGGTTGTTCTTTGATACAATGGCTTATTATTTGAGATGATGTTATTGTTTCATTGCTGGAATTCAGTTATATTAATCTGAAATTAAGTCTCTTCTTGTCAATTTTATTATCTCGTTGAGTTAAATTTGTTTGGGAATGAATGGTCGATGAAACGTGATTATAAGCATTGCTGAAATTTATTGATACATGCTGAAATCTGATTTTTATTGTTAAATTCTGCACTTGGATTCATTTAAGCATTCCGCATCGCATTTAGTTGATATCAGATCGCATCACCTCTAGGGGCATCAAAAGGTGCTGGGTTATTGCTAGGTCAAAATTTGCTGGGTCAACCGATCCCGACCCTATATATATATATATATATATATATATATATATATATATATATATATATATATATATATATATATATGGGTCAGGTTCTGCTGACCCATGGTTTTTTGACCCTTATTTGACCCATCATCCTAATCATTAGATTCGGGTTTTAGAATGTGTTGATTTTTTGTAGAGGTACTATCTATGGTATATTGATCATCCTCACAAAAAATCAATGCATTCTAAAGCCTCTAAATGCATCAAATGTGCTGTTCAAATCAACGGTTGAAATTGACGGTCGAAAAATCTTATAACATTTGATGTCCGTAGAGGTTTTAGAATGTGCTGATTTTTTGTGAGGATGATCAACATACCATAGATAGCACCTCTACAAAAAAGCACATTCATAAACTCGAATCCAACGATTAGGATGATGGGTCAAAATTTCATGGGTCATCCGATCCGACCCTATCTATCTATCTATCTATCTATATATATAATATATATATATATATATATTTATATATTGTCTTTCAACAATGTATTGAATACTTGAGAACACAATGTACTGTATGCACAAGAATTTTCAGAAAAGAACCTAGAATTCTTCAATTTGTTGACATGTCATCATGTTCTTTGATACTACACCAAATCATGAGATTGTTTTAGTTATTTTCAGGTCAGATCATCAGAGTCATGTGACCATGTTAGAGTGACAGAACCTAGAAAACTACATCCACAGATATTTGTATTGAGGGGCACTGTTTGTGTACTGAGTTCACACAGTAAAAGAAAACTGTACTGTAGTTAGTTATCTTGTTGCTTATTTATCTGTATGCTGAGTTCAATCTTTCAATGCATGCAATATAGGTGTTGGCTGATCAGCCTGATCCTATAACATTCTAAATCTGTACATTATATGCATGAGTTTATACTGAACTCAAAAGATGATATACATTATGTTGCTTTGCTTGTGCTGCCACAGTTTTTTTACTTATTCAGCTCTCTGCAGGTCATAATTTGGAGATTCCTTCATACTTATGATGGTTCTGATGTACTGGATACAAAAAATGCGCTACTTTTTATTGTCATTCTACAGTACATACCCAGATTCCTTCGGATTTTTCCTTTGTTGGCAGAGTTGAAACGGACTGCTGGTGTCTTTGCTGAAACTGCTTGGGCTGGCGCAGCATATTATCTGCTGTGGTTTATTATTGCTAGTCATGTAAGTACATCTGTTGGTTTGCTGATGCTGTCTTAGCTAGTGCATTAAGCTTTAATAGAAGCCAAAAGAGATTTTCAAGTGACTATGTGCGGGAAATAGGTAAATATGGCTGTTGACTCTTTGTTATTGAAATTGAATGATAAGTAAAAAGGTTTCACCAGAGGCATCTCATGTTAATAACTCACCTTCTCTTTTGATTCAACGACTCGATGGAGTTAACAAGCCACGATCTAGACTGTTGCAATTATACCAAGAAGCAAACGTTGAAGAACCTATATAGGTATCTCTCATAGCAGAAAATTATCTTTTTGTTAAGTAAAACTTTAGTCATCGATTACATGCACGAACTTGTAAATGACCATTTCTTCAGTTATTCAAAATTCTTTTATTTTGTAGTCACTTGTATTAGTGGTAAGAAGGCCCATCTTGCCTTTTGTTAGGTGGCACAACCATGTTAGTTGTTCCCTAAGAACAATAGCACTGGGAAAGAATTACGCAGAGCAATTAATGTGCTTGGTGGGCCATCTAAATCAATGACCACATTTTTCATTGTTATTTACAGATACTTAATATGTACCAAATGTTTTGGACTTGTAATATGTACCAAAATATTTTTAATAATTGGAAATAGCCCTAGATAGTCTTTAACCGTGGATTCCTAAGTAGATTTTTAACTATAATTTGAGATAAACCAAAACCAACCAACATGTTTCCCCGCATTCGTTTCAGTTGCATAAAAAGTTGCCCTTGAGTTAGTTGATACAGACCACAATCATGGTCATCTTTTACCCTCTATTTGTTTGGTATTTAATGGCAGCACCCATGATTTGATTGATGTTGACACATCCATCTCTCTTGAATTTCATAAGATTTGGAATTTTTTTGACGAAATTGATGCTGGATGCATATATGGCTTTGATCTTGCGATTGTTGATGCTTTTGAAGATTGTATGATCCAGCATATTATTTCATTTTTTTAATTTTCTAGTTAGACATTTGTCCCTTGACTCGGTGTTTCTTACTACTTCGAGTTTATGGCATCGCCTCAGCGACTGTTGCAGATTTCTTAATTATGAGAGTTTAATTTTTAACATGGTTATCTTCTTGCTTGTCGGTAAGTGGGATGGCGAAATCTACTCAACCCACATATCTTTAGGTATGGGACCAAGGACTTATCGCCATAATGAGGCTACATCAGACATAACTAATAGAGGTATAAGATAGCACCTAAAAGCATAATACATTGAATCACATACAAACACAAATATTAAAGAATAAATGTACACCACAGTATTCATACGCACACAAGACAACATTACAACTCATCTCTCCAACAACCTCCTTTCAAACTAAGGGTAATTTCCACCATGAGTTTGCAATCAAGGTGAAGAACTTATCCTAAAGCATCACCAGTAGCATCTTCAGCATTTCCTCCCTTGCAGCCGGATGCCCACCAAGTGTTTGCAGTTGTACCCAAATCTCGTCAGACCTCAACCTGTGACTGAAGGCGGCCCCTCCCTGAATAGAGTTACAGGTCTTGCTTGGGGCACGGCCATCCCAACCTATAATCTGTCTGCTAAGGAGTTAAAGCTTACTTTCATCGAGCCGAGTGTATTTGAGGGCAAAAATATAGCGGTTTGCCCAAGAGAAGAATTAGCTAAGACTGAAAATTTTTGGCTTCATTCTCTAGTGGGCTTTGTCCTTGGGAAGATGCCTTTTTTCCCTCTGCTCAAGGCAACAGTGGTAAGACTATGGCAACCTAGGGGCAGTATGGAACTGTTTTCTCATGAAAATGGGATTTTCTTCTTTTGGTTTGATAATTGAGAGGACTGTGCTAGAATTTTGGAGGGGGGGGGGGGCATGGCATTTTCAAGGAAGATCCATTATTATGAAGAAGTGGGAAAGAGATCAACAATATGGGAGAGAGTTTCTCTCTACAGTCCCTCTTTGGGTAAGATTCCCTAATCTTCCTGAAAAGCTTTGGTCCTTCGATGCTCTCAGTAGAATGAGGAGTGTGTTGGGCACTCCGATTGGGATGGATGCTCCTACAACAGCTGCTGTTGCACACAAGGAAGGAGGAAGGATGAATTATGCAAGAATTTTGCGTGGAGGTTTCCATAGAGGATGCTCTTCGAGACGAGGTAGAGGCTCGGAATGATTCCGACAATATCCTCTCTATGCAGAAGGTAGTGTATGACTAGAAGCCCGCCCCGACGTAGGGCTTGCCAGTCTTTTGATCATAACGAAGACACTTGTATGGTTCACCCCAAGATCACAAATAAATAGAAAAAATTTCCTTGGGGTGGGGCTCAACCTGCTGAGCCGAGATGGAGGCCAACTGGAAACTCCCTAAGGCCTAGAGAGGTAGGGACAACTGCTGTTGAAACACCTTCTCCTCCTTTGCATGTGCAGCCAAACCCTAACCCTTGGATTAAGGTCTCAAGGAACAAAGGCAAGGCTCCCATTAACACCAACAGTTCAACTAGAGGGAGTGGCTCTCGCTTTGATGTTCTGAGGAGCCAAGAGGTTAGTGCTGTGGATCCCAAGGGTGGAGATGTTGCTGGAACCAATGTTGCTCTTGATGCAATTGCTGAAGTTGGGACTGCTGTAGATATTAGGCTGGATGTGATAGAGGGAGCCGTTTCTGCGATAAAGGATGTCGTTGCTGCTGCTTTCGCTAATTCTAATGTTGGCACGGAAGCTATTGTTGCAACAACAGATGTTACGTTGGGTGCTATGCAGGCTGGGGTCGCGGAATGTATTGATGCAGTCTAGCTAGTAGGGGACATGTGTGCTCAAGAGGCTGATACGGATAACCCTGAAGCCGTTCATGGCACAACAGATGTTACCGATGTTACGCCAGCTGCTAATGTCACAGCTCGAGAGGACGCACTGAACTCCGCTATTGCTGATGTTCTTGTTGCCACCACAGATCTCAGGATAGCTGGGGGACTAGCTCAGGTCACTGGATCAGCTACTTTTTCTTGCCCATCGAGTGTTCGCCGCAGTCCTAGACTAGCTAATATGAGGTCAGAATCGATTGAAACTAGGGCTTCGCTCAAAGCCAAATCTAGAGCCCTAGAATGTGGCATACAACTCCGACCACCACAGCCTAGCTCGGTGGGCTCTGGAGCTCAGATCCTACCAGCCTGCTTGAGTTCAGCTGAGGGTACTCCTCATTTGACCCTTGTGAGAGTGGATCACCCCATGCAGGACCTCCAGTATTGATTGGCTACCCTTGATGGGGAGGATCCCCTCGACCTTTTGGAGGACAGCGTCATCCTCGGTGTAGCTTCGACTTCCGGCTTCTCCTTCGAGGGAAAAGACACGGGGTCCTTCTTTGCTCAGATCCGTGACCTGGGCAGATCGAGGACTTAAAGACCTTAGGTTCTAGGGGTTCCTTGTTTTTCTTGCTTGTAGTGGATGGCGTTTTTGTTGGCTCGTGTTGGTCGTGGTTACATCTCGGGTGTTGGTATCTTTTAGACATCGTTTGTACTTTCGTTCTTTTAATAAACTGGTAGGGGTCTAGACCGAACCCCCCCTCATTCCACCGAGAGGGATTTCTCAAAAAAAAAAAAACTAGGTGCCATTAGTAGGTTGCTTGCAGTCAACTTTATAGCTTTAGAGGTTCTAAGCATGGTTTTAAGGATCGATCGAAACCGATCCGAATCGGCTGGATCAGTTTTGTCCGAGTTCGGTCCGATTCCCAAGTTTCGCCTACAGATGGCAAAAGAAGGAGAAGAAGAGGAGAAAGTACGGAAAAAAAAATTTGATACTGTCGTTGTCGCTGTCGTCACTCTCTCTTTATTTTTTATTTTTGAAAGGTAAATAAAACTTTATTAAAACCGAAAAAGGAGATTACAGATCACGGCTTAACTCCTGAAGAGTAAGCAGAAAGCAAAGAAAAGCTCCAACAATTGAGCAATCTACATGCACAGAAAAGAGCCCACCATCCAATCACAAACCCAAATGGGGACTACTCCACTACACTGCCCCTACTGATGATCCAACCTGCTCCTAGAAGTCCAAGTGCAAGGACCCTTCGGCCAATTTTCCTAGGTCCTTTTACCTATGCGGGAGGAGCGAGCTGCCTTATCACTTACCTCAGCCAATGCCTCCTTTTTGATCTCAAGGAATGCCTGGTCATTTTCTCTATCTACTGCTCCTAGGTCAACTTTGTCTCCAGCAAACGAGTCCCCTGAGCTAGCGGACTGACCCATCTCGTGCACTTGCCGATCCTCCCCAACCTGTAACCGAGCCTCCTCATTTTCCTGATGTTAGGAGATGACGGCTAGGGTTTGGAGAGGAATGGAATGCTCTCTATTGAGGGACTCAAGCCCAATATATATGTACGTGTATGACCATACAACCCGACCCGACTGTACGTGTAACCCGACCCATCTCTATACATTAACGCTCCCCCTCAAATTCACGGTGGATAATGAACCGAGAGTTTGCCGATAAAGTGCCGGAAGTGAGCAATCATAAGGGGCTTCGTCAGAAAATCAGCAGTCTGCTCCGAAGATGGAATGAATGGCAAGGAGATGGTATGGTCGAGAAACTCTTGGCGAACGTAGTGACAATCAACCTCAATGTGTTTTGTTTGCTCGTGGAAGACCGGGTTACTAGCAATCTGAATAGCACTCCGGTTGTCACAAAAAAGAGGCGTGGGCCTGGATATCACAACTCCCAAGTCGAGCAGAAGGCGGCAAAGCCAGACAATCTCTGCGGTGGTGGAAGCCATAGCCCTGTATTCGGCTTCGGTGCTGGAGCGAGCAACAGACCCTGTTTCTTGCTGCGCCACGAAATAAGAGAATCACCAAGAAACACACAGTATCCTGTAGTAGAGCGACGAGTGGCTACATCTCCTGCCCAATCTGCATCGGAGTAGGCACGCAACACCAACGGAGAGGTGGAGGGAAACAGTAGTGAACGGGTGACGGTGCCTCGGAGATAGCGGATAATCCGAAGGACAGCTGCGTAGTGAACTGAACGTGGTGCCTGAACAAACTGACTGACAATGCCAACAGCATGGGCAATGTCTGGCCGGGTCATAGTGAGGTAGACGAGCATCCAACCAGCCTCTGGTAGCGAGAGACATCTTGGAGCGGCTCACCATCTGTAGCTAGAAGCTTCAAATTGAGCTCCATGGGTGTGTCAGCAGTGCGAGAGTCAGTAAGAGCAGCATGAGCAAAGATGTCGGAGATGTACTTTTGCTGGGATCTTTCATCTCAAACTGACTCTGGAGGTGACGCTGAAGGGATGCTATGGTGGCACTGTCATCCCCGGTAATGATCATATCATCCACATAGAGAAGAAGAACTGCAATACCCTGACTGGAGGAGCGAGTGAACAGGGCATAGTCGGAGTGGCGCTCAACAAACCCGGCGGCCAGGACTGCACTGCGGAATCGCTCAAACCAGGCATGAGGGGCCTGCTTGAGCTTATAGATGGCTCGGCGCAAACGGCATACATGACCTGAAGGAGCAAGGACGCCCGGTGGAGGAGCCATGTATACCTCCTCGGAGAGATCACCGTGAAGAAATGCATTGGTCACATCCATCTGATGTAAAGGCCAACCTCTAGCAGCTGCCACAGCTAAGAGGGTGCGAACGGTAGTCATTCGAGCCACTGGAGCAAACGTCTCCTCGTAGTCAATCCCATACTCCTGGGAGAAACCACGAGCAACAAGGCGCGCCTTATGCCGCTCAATGGACCCATCAGGTCGAGTCTTGATCTTGAAGATCCATTTGTAGCTGACAGGAACCACGCTCGTGGGACAGTGAACCAAATCCCACGCCTGGGTCCGTTGAAAGACCTCAAGCTCGACTGTCATGGCCTGTCGCCACTCTGGGTGAACAACTGCCTCACGGTACGACTGGGCTCCCGGTGGGTGTAAAGGGCTGTAAGAAAGGCCTGATAGGACGGAGAGTAGGAGGTAACAACAGAGTGTCCAAAAGTGTCAGATGAAGCAGGAGTAAACACAGAGTAGCCAAACCTGTCAGGAGAGTAGTCATAGCAAGCAGGAGGGTGATGTTCGCGCGTAGCGTATCGCCGAACAGGGCCAGGATCCGCGACTGGGCAGGGGGGAGCAGCTGGAGGTGGGGAGGAGGTATCAGCTGAAATCGACTGAGAGGGAGGAACGGTAGAACGACGAACGTAGACACATGTGACAGGTGGTGGTGGTGGTGTAGGTGACAGGGGAGACGGAGGAGAAGGTGGTGGTGGGGAAGATGGAGGTGGAGGAGGCGTGGGTGGGGTGGCAGAATACGGAGGTAGAACAGGTATGTGGAGAAGTGAGGAGGGCGAGGAGGGTGACGCAGGAGGGAAGGAAAGATCCCGAGACTCAGGAGAAAAGTACGGGACATCCTCAACAAAGGAAACGTGACGAGAGACACGGATCCGGCGAGCCAAGGGATCGTAGCAACGATACCCCTTGTGCTCCCGACTGAGCCCCAAGTGAACACACCTAACAGACCTCGCAGAGAGTCTGATGCGCTTATGGGAAGAAAGAAGAACAAAGCACGTACAGCCAAACGTGCGAAGAAGAGAGTAGTCAGGTGGGCTGGAGTGAAGATGCTCATATGGGGTGGCACCGGACAGAGCAGAGGACGGAGTGATTTTGATAAGGTGGACAGCCATCATGACAACTTCAGCCCAGTAGGAGTGAGGAACAGACGCAGAGATAAGCAAGGCTCGTGCGGTCTCAAGGACATGGTGATGCTTGCACTCGGCGACTCCGTTTTGCTCATGGGTGTGGGGACAGGACTGCTGATGAAGAGTGCCGTGAGATTGAAGAATCTCACGCATCTCAGAGGAGAGATACTCCTTGGCACAATCAGACCGAAATGTCTTGATGCGCCGACCAAACTGAGTATGTATCATAGTGGTGAATCTCCTAAAGATATGAGGGACTTCAGACCGGTGACGCATAAGATAAACCCAGGTGCACCTAGAGTAGTCGTCGATAAAACACACATAATACATGAAGCCAGAAATCGATGCAACAGGTGCAGGACCCCAAATGTCCGAATGTACTAAATCAAATAAAGCATCAGATTGGGAAGCACTAGCAGAGAAGGGAAGAGCTAGATGCTTTGCCAATCTACAACCAGTACAAACAGAGAGAGGGGAGAAGGATGCTCGACCCAAAGCGCCCGAACGGAATACGCTTTTGAGTCGATCACTCGAGATATGACCTAACCTTCTGTGCCACAGGTCGGCATCAGAGGTAACAGACATGACAGATGCAACAGGAACGGAAGACACATGTAGATGGTCCAGCTGGTAAAGTCCTACTCTACAGCCCAGCCCAATCCTCTGACTCGTTCGCGAATCCTGAACAACACAAACAGAAGGGGTGAAGGTGTCAGTCAGGCCAGAGTCGCAAAGAGAACTGATAGAGATCAGATTAATGTTAAGACGGGGGGCATGATGGACATGGGGTAGGGTCAGGCGACCAGAAGGGCCAGAGGTAGTAGTAATGGATCCACATTGCGGAATAGGGACGAAAGTCCCATCCGCAGTGCGAACCTCCTGGTGGGTGGTAGTGGGAGAACAGTCAGTGAGTACAGTGGAGTCAAAGGTGAGGTGACAGGAGGCACCCGAATCGAAGATCAATGGAGCAGTAGTACTAGAGGTGGCAGACAAGCCGTGAGCAGTCGCGGAGCCGGTGGAGGCTAGGTGACGAAGAAGGCGCTCCTCGAGGCACTGAAGACGGTTCAGCTCAGGCTGAGAAGGTGCTGTGGTAGCAGTGGGGAGCGTCGAGGCCTCTACAGTAGTCGATGTACCACCAAAGTGGCGGAAGGAGGACGAACCACGTCCACGGCTCCGTCCACCTCGACTGCCGCGTCGGTCGTCACGGGAAGCCAAGCCCAGCGTGAGGCTCTCTCATCCGGACCCCAACGGGGGTTGCGTGGAGGACGTGTAGGGCATTCGCGCTTCATGTGTCCGGGCTCCTTGCAGTAGTGACAGAAGACAGCCTCATCGGAGAACCCGGCCGCCAGGACAGTGTCGGAGCTAGGAGCAAGTGGAGGAGGACGAGTGCTCTGAGTCTGAAGGCGGGTCTCCTCATCGACCAAGGTGAGTAGAGCATCCTCTAGCCGAGGGAGTGGCTCACGGTGCAGGAGCTGAGCGGCGATGAGAGCAAAGTCCGGTCGAAGCGCTGCCAAGAACTGGTGCAAGTGGCCCTCATCGAGGTAGCGCTGGAAATCCCAAGAGCGGGGGCAAGCACACCGCTCCGGGATCAGGGAGTCCAGCTCATGCCAGTATGCACTCATCAGACTGAAGAAGTCCTGAATCGTGCGCTCCCCCTGACGTGCAGACTGCGAGTCACAAATAAGCTGATGCCGGCGTGCGCTGCTGCGCGGGAGAAACCGGTCCCGGAGATACTCCCACATCGCGCGCGCTGTAGGAAGGCGGCCGATGGGAGCAAGGGGCGGACGAGCAACAGAGTCCAGGAGATAGGCCCGGATGGCCTGATCGTGGCGTCGCCACGTGAGAGCAGCAGCCGTGGTTGCTGTGGGAGTAGTCGGGACAGTAGCAGTCACAGCAAAGGACTCGACACTGCTGGTGACAAAGGAGGAGCCGAAGAGGACAGCTAGAGGAGGATCATCGCCGGTGATGTGACCCCACAAATCACGACTGGAGAGTGCGGCCTCGACGGTGAGTGACCAATCAGGCCAGTCGCTGGCCGATGACAACTGAAAGGCGACCGCCTTCAGCGGTGGAGAGATCGCAACGACGAACGGCACGGCACGAGATGCCATGGAGGAAGCTCAACAGAAGGGGGAACCGGGAGAGGCTATCGGGCGAAGGGGAGGGGGGCGGGTGGGCTAAGGTAAGGGGTGGGGGGGCCGGTCGGGTGGAGGAAGGGGGTCGGGGGGGTGGAGGAGGGGGGTTGGGGGGGTGGTCGGGTGGAGGAGGGAGGTCGGGGGGTGTGGTCGGGTGGAGGAGGGGGGTCGGGGGGTTGGTCGGGTGGAGGAGGGGGGTCGGGGGGGTAGAGGGAGGGGGCGGGAGGTCCTGTCGGGTGGAGGAGGGGGGTCGGGGGGGTGGAGGGAGGGGGCGGGAGGTCCTGTCGGGTGGAGGAGCGGGGTCGGGGGGGGGGGGGGGGGGGGTGGAGGGAGGGGGCGGGGGGCCTGCCGGGTGAGGAGGAGGGGCGGTGGGTTGTCGGGTGGAGAAAGGGGGGGGGGGGTGGGCTGCCGGGTGGAAGAAGGGGGTGGGGGTGTGCCGGGCGGGTGAGGAGGAGGGGCGGGGGGGGGGGGGGGGGGGGGGGCTGCCGAGCGGGTGAAGGGAGGCCGGAGGGGAGGGGCTGCCGGAAGGGGAGACCGTCGTCGTCGTCGTCGTCGTCGTCGTCGCGCGGGAGAACCCTAGTGCTCTGATACCATGTTAGAAGATGACGGCTAGGGTTTGGAGAGGAATGGAATGCTCTCTATTGAGGGACTCAAGCCCAATATATATGTACATGTATGACCATACAACCCGACCCGACTGTACATGTAACCCGACCCATCTCTATACATTAACACCTGAATACCAAGAAACAAGGTGAGTAACTTATCAACCTTTAAGTAGGTGATCAGTTCTGGTCAGGATAAAACCCTTCCTGGAAGCATTTGCGTTCAAAGGGATCCATTCCAAATTGACCCACAACTGACCATGCCTCTTTTGAAGCTGCACCACCAGAGCTCTAAGAAAATCAAAGCCAGTCTTAGACAAACCCGCCTCAATTACTCGAGAGAAGTCAAACCCAATCTCCCTACCTTTCCAATCCGGGGGAAAATCCTCCTCTCTCCGACCCAAAGGAACAAAACCAATCACTGCGCCTTGACTATCATCAGAGTCAGCTTCATCTTCATCTCCATCCTCTTCAAGTTCCGAATCATCAGATTCCACATCATCCTCACCATCATCATTCGTAACACCATTAACCTGCTTACCTACTGCAGTGGCCGCATCACTCTGCGTAACATTAGTTGTGGCCTGAGCCACTGCTGAGCCAACAACAACTCCAGCATTGCTCTCTGCAGCACCCCCAACAACCTGCGTAACAGCAGCGATTGCAGCTCCATCTTCATTGCCAACACCAGCCCCAGCAGGTTCAGCATCAGCATGCCCAAGGACTGCATTGGCACTAAGGTCAAGGACAAGCGAGACTGCACCTCCTTGACCCGCCTCACCCGCTCTCTCTCTCACCTCCTCTTTATCTCAATAGTCCAATCAGACGGCTACAGTTTATTTTAAAAATTTTGAAAAAAACTATGTTTTAAAAATTTTCTTTTAATTATTTAAAAAAAATCAAAACCGTAGCCAAAGTCCGAAATCACTGAAACTCGGATCCGAAACTCTGAAACCGGCCGAAACTGATTCTCATTGGGTAGACCAAAACCGAAACCAAAAACCTTGGTTCTGAGTGCCTTTTTTATTTTTACGATTTTTTAGATTCTCTTATTTTTCTAGATCTTCTGGTCACAATTGTAATTTGGGGTAACTTGGGGGGGGGTCGGAGATGACTGAGCTAAAAGGACAATGGTCAACTAAATTAATTGGGTGAGAATCCTATTTAAAATATGATTAATATGGCAAATAAGGTAAGGAAGAGGAGGGCTATATCTTCTGGTGTTTCCTAGTTAGGTTTATATAAGGATGGAGCCTCTACTTTTTTTATAATAAGTTTCCTTCATCAATAAAGTTATAGAATTCATGTATTGTTGATTTTATTTAAAAAGAGCTAATAGGAACCACTTTTGGAAGATGACTGAGCTAATAGGACGATGGTCAGCTGAATTAGTGAGGTGAATCCTATTTATAATATGATTATGATGGCAAATAAGGCAAGGAAGAGAAGGGCTGGACCTCCTCTATTATGGAAAGAGAGTCCGAGACTTCTCTCTCCCCCCATGCCCACCTGGGGGGAAGAGAATCCATGACTCTTCTCCACACGAGGACAACCTATATGATCAGAAAATAGCAAAGAAAAAGTTAGAAAAAATGGAAGATCAATCGATTAAGATAAGTTGGCCTATGCCTTTTGGTTTTCTTTAACTAGACATATTGTATTCTCATATTGAGAAATGAAAGTTAATAGAATGGTAAAATTTTCAAAAGTAGGATCCAATAGATTTATGACTTTGTGGTTTTTCTTTCTTGCACACTGTATTGCACAAAGATTTAATCTTTCTTGATTGTGCCAACTTCATATACTAAGATCTTCGAGGGTTCTGATTGACATGTTGTGAGGTGTCTTGTACTTAGAGTTACTCGACTTCAAGAGGCATCGACAAAAGGGACCTTTCCCAAGGGTTGATTAAGGGCCGAAGGCTTGCTTAGGCTGAATGCTGGGGTTCAGGGGTGGCATCTCCCGATGCAACTTTCCCATTCTTTGTTGCTCCATGAAGCCTGGCAAGTGGCGACTAGAAAGTCTTATACCGACCCTATTGTCAATAGAAGATCAACCCCTCCTGAGGATGTAGGCAATTTGTTGAACCTCACAAAACTCTCTCTCTGATTCCTTTGTGTGTTTGTTTTTTCTTTTCTTTTTAATGATTGTGTGGTTGTAGCTTTTTAGTATGACATGACTTTTCATGAACTTTTACCAAAATAGTCAAACATTATCATTTTGGTTATCGATCATTTTAGGGTAAAAGGTTGATCACTAAGATTGAGTATGATGGTCAACTATGGATTTGGTACCAAAATGATGTAGCTGAACAAAGACAACATTTCCATTGGATGATAAACCAAAAATAAAAAAACATCTACAAACGTTTCTTTATGTCAATTTCTTGGAAAGATGCTAATTGTCGATGAAAATTTAATAGCTGGAGGCATCTCATCTCCCTACTTCAGTATATATTTAGCAAATCTCCTTGTATTTGTTCCAATACTCAATGGCGTCGGTCTTTGGTTGGGTTATTTGGATTCACATTAGCAAGAAAGAATTGGTGTGGCACCAACTCTAAAATTGAAGAAAATATTATATTCCAGTGTTCTAAAAAGCGGTCTAGGCGGCCGCCTAGGCGCTAGGCGGCCCCCCACCGCCTCGCCTAGGCCCTAGGCGCTCCAGAAAAGCGGCCTAGCTCCCAGGTGGAGCTAGGCGGCCGCCTAGGCGGTCTAGGCGGGGCAAGGCGGGTTGAGGCTGGCCAGGTGGGCTAGGCGGGCTGAGGCTGGCCAGGCGGATCATGTTTGCTTTTGTTCTTGTTAATCACTCAATCTTGAATTATGGTTATATACTTGTTCTTTAAAATAATGGTTTGGGATAATCTTGAACTTATATTAATTTTTAAACATATATATATATATTATATAATATCAAAATAATAATTAAAATAATTAAAAAAAAGGCAAAACGCCTAGGCGCTAGGCGGCCCCCCACCGCCCGACTAGCGCCTAGCGCTTTTTAGAACCTTGTTATATTCATTAATTAAAACTTCAATTGTCAATGCGAAAAATGACCTTCCTTATCTTATATTTATAGTAATTTTCCCTAGAAGCAATGGTGACCATAAACTCGAATAGACAATCATAACATCTACGCAAACTAAAAGATTACAATGCCAAAGTATACCTAATCATGTATAAACTTGATTGTCCAAGTAACATGGTGCATTTGAAACCTTCAATATCCACCTATCATTGACTACATTAAAAAAAAAACGTTTAGAGTTAAAAAGGGCCAAAATTGTCCACTTACAATTCTATTAACTTTAGTCTGTAATGAAGTTTGAAATAGAATTCTGAACTAGAACATGTTACGAGTCCTATCACAACTCCTTAAATTAAAACAAACACTAACGACTTGCCATTGGACTGAATATGTCATTTTCCAATTCCCAATCCAGTTCTTACTATCTTAGCCTTTAATTGTCAAACAAGAATATGTATTTTATTTTATTTCTTTATTTTTCTCATGTTTTGTTTGTAATCATTTAAGAACTTAATTAGGTGACCACAATTAGATAGGTTTATACTTATTGGCTAATGCATAGGAGAGAACTCATGAGGGGTGAAAAAATGTAAAATGCATGCCCATGCCCAAGATTAAGAAATACCTACGAATTAGAAACTGTAAATGTTAGAGAGCTAATTTTGAGATCCAAGGAATTACGTAATAAAGAATGCTCGAGAATGAAATGTATATGCTCTGTTGAGATCCAAGAAAAATTTCAACTTCCAATCAATTGTCAATGTAAATGCTCTAAATAAATGTTGGCCGTGCATTGACAAGCAACTCTTTTTTCCCCCAGATAGTCGGTGCTCTTTGGTACTTGTTAGCTGTAGAACGTGAGGATGATTGCTGGCATTTGGCTTGTGAGAATTATGACGGATGTGATAGCAATTTCTTGTACTGTGGCAATGGGTATCTAGATGGATACAAGAGATGGCACAACGTTAGCACTGAAGTGATTGAGAAGCAATGTTCGGTGGCTGGTGACAATACACCCTTTGATTTCGGAATCTACAAACAAGCCTTGACATCTGGGGTTGTTGCATCAAAGAAGTTTGTTTCCAAATATTGTTATTGTTTGTGGTGGGGCTTGCAAAACTTGAGGTAATGCTCCCCTTTTGTTATTAATACTGTTTGCAATTCTTTTATTGTGCTATTTCTCTAAAAAAAAATTCTTTTATTGTGCTAGAAGTTTAGCTTGTAGTTTGAGTTGGTTGTATGAAGCTTATTGATCTAAAAGCACGCAAATTGCTTTTTCCAACCAGCAGCACCATTTAATTAACCATAACCTGCAAGACTCAAACTATGATTCTTACGAAACTTTAAGGAAGGCATAAATTTCATTTTCCGAAACTATTTTTACCGGTTAGGAATCTGCATTTTTTCCTCTGAAGCCAATGGCATAGATTTTTGGTTTGTTGGGCTTCAGTCTTGAATAGCTTTGGTATTAAAATGTGAGGGGCCTCCCTCTAGAGTCTATTGTTTCATACATAATTGACCTCTCATCTTTAATAGGATGAACTATACCCAAAACGAGTACTTGTTAATTTCTTCTGCTAGTTGGGTTTCACTAGTATAAAGATCCAAAATGTTAGGGAGAAATAAAATAGTTTGAAAGTGACCCTGTATCCAGGTACATCTCCTTTGTAATCTAGTCTTTTCCCACTGTTTGAAGTTCAATATGATCGGTGATTACTTTCCAATTGAGAATCTTTATCACGTTGTCCCTTTTTTTTTCTAAATCGTCACTCTACCAATCTTCCTTTGGTGCATAGGGTCAAACCACCATAGACGGTCCGCCACATTGTTCCCTTTTTTAGTCTTCTAAATCATCACTCTACCCTTCTTTCTTTGGTGCTCATGTCTAAGTCTCTTTGCTTGTACCATGCATTCAATTCAATATATAATACTAGTTAATACCGACCAATTCTAGTATTTATTTGTCTTCCCTTCATCATGGTTTGGGTATTTTACATATCTTATGACAAGCTACTTATGGTGGAAAGCATCACTCTGTTAACTTGAGTGGACTTTTTACTTGTGATCATGTGAGAATGGCCAAAGGGTAGGACCATGGAGAGAGTCTAGAGGCTAAGCTCGAATTTATTAAGGCTCAATGGCCAAATATAAAGGCATTCAATGGATGTGGTCACCTGCAGGTGAGATTACAAAACTCAAGGTGGGTTACACACCCACTCACGCATCCCACCAAACTCAAGGTGGGTTATATGCAGATTTTGTAGATGGAGGAGTAAAAGTCAATTTGGGTTACACAATAAAGTTTGCAGAGGAAGGGGAGCAAAAGTGCCAAGGCCAGCTTGCAAGCAAACTGGTCTAATAACAGGTCACTATACTAACTACCTCAAACTTCGCCCTTGCCACGAGAAAGACGGACCAACCATACAAAGGCAGTAGGTAGGAAACATAGCAACCCAGACATGCGCAACGTAAAACTGATAGCCCGAGTGCTGAGAACTTGAGACCGCAGTTAGGGGTGGCAATGGGTCGTGTCGGGTCGGGTTCGTGTTGTGTCTTGTTTCGGGTCGTGTCCAAAACCCCTAGTCCAGGACCCGACCTGTTTAACTAATCGTGTCTAGATCCTAAACCCGTACCTAAATCGTTTATAAACGGGTAGACCCGATAAAGCCCGTTTACCACACGGATCTATTGTGTCGACCCAATCCAACCCAATCCGACTCGACCCGACCTGACCCGATAGACCCGCTGGCCGCTGGTACTATATATTACAATATCAGATTGCGGGTAGACCCGACACAACCCGTTGAATTTTAAACGGGTCTACCGTGTCCAGACCCTAAACCCGGACCCGACCCGTTTATTAAACGGGTCGATCGTGTCGACTTGTTTACGACCCGAACCCGTTTAACCATGACCTTGACCTGCTAACTTTGTGTCGGGTCTGCCGTGTTGGGTCCAAAATTGCCAGTCCTAACCGCAGTGCAAACTAAAAAGATGCACGGGCCGCACGGCCAAGAAGGAGTCGAGCATAATGCAGCACTACAATTGTTGTTGTGCCAAGTGATGAAGGTGCAATGCCTGTGATAAGATAAGTTTACATGCAAGCTAAGATGGTACCTAAGGCTGGTAGACTACCAGATGGTAACCATGGAGACAACACACGACAAGATCCAACCAGAGCAAGAAACCGTGAGCGGAACTCTACAAAAAAAATGACCTTTGTGTTAGAGAATTGTAAATTAAAGAGTAGGTAGATGATGTGATGCGGACATCAGTACTGAGCCGCGGCCGTGGCGGGTGTACCAGCGTAGGAGGCGCCAGCTTAGCTTGTGGATGTGATCAGTTGTTCCTGGTTGATATTGTTTTTCTGGTTGTTTTTATTTTTGTTGCACTTGTGTTTAGTCCCACCTCGCCTGTTGGCCGTGTGGATCAGTCGTTGTACGCCTTTATAAAGGCCCCTGTCTTTTCATTTGAGGTGTTGAATAATGAAGAAAAAAATTATTGTTCCTGCACTTGGTGTTGAGTGACAACAGGGTGAGGTGTGTGAAACCCGACCCCAAACCCTAGGTTCGTGCTAGGAGTGTGAAACACTAGCCGAATTTCCCCTTCCCCAAACCCTAACCAACCCCTAACCCGTACAGCCGCCGCCCTCCTTTCCCCTCCCGTGCGTGATACCCGAACACCCCCCTGCCTTTCGTGATCCCCTTTGTCCCTCTCTCTCTCGCGCGATTCCGACCCGACCCCGCCTCCCTGTGCTGCCGCCCCGATCCGAGCCCCCACCCCTCCCGCCTCCTTGCCCCGCGCCCCACCACCGGCCGCTGCCCCTCTCTCCCTGCGCTATAGCCCCCGCGCCGCCCATCTACCGTTCTGCCGGTCGCCCCAATCCGACCCTCCACCCTGCCCGCCTCCTTGCCCTGCGCCCCACCACAGGCCGCCGCCCCTCTCCCTGCGCTACTGCCCCGACCCCTCTGCCCTTTCCCTCTCTTCCCTTCACTGCCATTCCGACCCGACCCCTTAGCCCTTTCCTTCTCTTCCCTTCACAGCCAACCCGACCCGACCCGATTTCCCTCACTAGCCCGTGCTCCCCATACACTCTATTATGCTCTCATGGATGATCCGACCATTGATCATGGTTTGATCCACGACGATCGAGGTCCCTGCACCGATCTCACCACACCCGGAGGCCCTAGCACCACCATTGCCTCACCCAGAGATCCGCGAGGCTTCAAATGCGTTCCCGCATCATCATCCCCGCTTCAGTAAGACCACTCTTACCCAGCCAGGTACTTCCGTGTTCCATCAATCAAATCTCTAGCGCATTATCAATTGCTCACACTGTTCACTGTTGAGAGGTTGTGTGTCCATTCCTGCCCGTTAGGCTATTAGTATTTGATATTGCGGGACGGACTTATGCCTGATAATTTAAGCATTAATTATCTTAATTCTGGATACGGGAAGAGAACTGTAGGGTGCTAGTAGTAACTTGTTAAATCCATCATTCCTGCGATTGTATGAACAATGATTCCTGCATAGGATTTTTAAATTATAGTGAAACATTACTGGTACAGTTGAACTGCTGATTTCCTGCCTACCTGCATCGTATTGCATCATTATGGTATCAGAGTCAGGTCGTGACCTTTAGATAGGAACCCTGCATTTATTATATGTCATCATTTCATTTGCAGCGATTGTCGTTGTGTGTGCATGTCAACCCGTAAGGATAGGCCATATCTTTTAGGGGAATCTAGTGAGTCTGACAGTTGCAACATGGATCCCGACGCCCTAGCTAGGACACTCGCTGAGTTAACTCAGGGGATTGCCACAATGAACCAAAATTTCGCAGCTTACCAACGCGATACCAATGCCGGTTTTGACCTTCTGGACCAAGTTCCACCTCGGACTCCCCCACCCCTGGACCCTCAAGATTTTTGGCCACCTTGGCAAAATAATCAAGATCCGGATGACCAATATCTCCGGAGCATCAGGCTAGAAGTGCCCTCTTTCGATGGCCGGCATGATCCCCAATTTTTCCTGGACTGGCTCCAATCCATGGACCGGTATTTTGCCTGGTACCATTTAACGGAACCAAGGAAGGTCCGATTCGCCACGATGAAACTTAGTGGCCCTGCCAGTCAATACTGGACCAACGTAGAAGCCTTGAGAGTTGCCCGAACCCAAGACCCCATCGATACTTAGGTAGCCATGAAGAATGAACTAAAGGGGAAATACGTGCCACCCTCCTATCAGGCGCGCCTCTTGGATCAGTGGCATCAATTCACTCAAGGCAGCAAGTTAGCAAGGGACTACGTCGCCAAATTTGACGAGTTCTTGACCCGTTACAACGTTCTGGGGACTGAAACCCTTGTTCAGGTTCTGTCCCGTTTTCGGTCAGGTCTGAGAGAAGACACCTGAGGAATGGGCTCCTTGCTCGAGATGTTATAGAATTAGAGAGGGCCCACGCTTTAGTGCAAGATCTCGATAGCATTAGATCCACCCACTCTCATCGGGGCCAAGATTCCCGAAGTAATGCCCCTTGATCCTCCTCAAGCAACTACCCAAATCGGCCCTACCCCAACCAATCTCAACAACGAGCCGACTCCACTAGTCGAAGCAATGAGAAGGACAACCGTGGCAAGGGTCCTGAGAGGGATTTTTCCAAAGTCAGTCCCCTCATCAAGTGCTACAAGTGCCAGGGTTATGGACACGTGGCTGGGAATCGCCCTAGCCCCGTCAAAATCAACATCATTGATGGCACACCCGTTGAGACACTAGAGTCAGAGGGCGACGGCTTCGTGTACCAAGCCGACGAAGACGAAGGAGACTTCGATAAAGATGATAATGACCCCACGCTAGCTTGCCTTAGGTATGCATCGCCCATCAAATTGTCAGTTGTAAGGTGCGCCTTGTCCCAGCCGAAAGAGCAAGATGACTAGAGGCGTACCAATATCTTTCACACTTTCACCAGGATTGGGGATAAGAACTGTAAAGTGATCATCGACAGTGGAAGTTGCGTTAACGCAGTTTCGTCTGCCGTGATCTCCAAGACTGGGTTGAAGGAAGTTCCCCATCCCCGACCATACCAAGTTTCTTGGATCAACTCTACGGCAATGGAGGTCAAGCAAAGATGTTTGGTCCCCATAAACTTCAATGCCTACCAGGAGAAGATCTGGTGTGATGTCTTGACTATGGATGTGGGTCAAGTTATACTGGGATGGCCTTAGCTTTTCGATAATGATGTTCTCATCTATGGCCGATCTAACATGTGACTGTTTGAATACGAGGGCAAGAAAATTAAACTATTGCCCTTTCAACCCAAGAGTAGTCAGCCTGCGCAACAGCCCACCCCACTAAGAAAACCAGCAACGTCAGTTACATCGGTGCCAAAGAATTGAGCATCGAGATGAAAAAAGGGGCTCCAGTCATGGTCCTTGCAGCCCAGGAAGTTCCTAAAGAGTCCACCCAAGTTATTCCCCTAGATATTGCTCAAGTGCTGAAAGAGTTCGCCGATGTCTTCCCTGAGGACCTCCCAGACCAACTGCCTCCGATGCGTGACATACAACACGCCATCGACTTGGATCCTGGAGCAAGTCTCCCCAACCTGCCCCACTACCGGATGAACCCTACGGAGCATGCCGAGCTGAAACGGCAAGTTGATGAATTATTGAGGAAGGGTTTTATCAAAGAAAGTATGAGTCCTTGCGCGGTTCCCACTCTGCTTGCGCCCAAAAAGGATGGAACCTGGCGTATGTGCGTGGATAGCTAAGAAGCACTGACACCGGTACGGGGACACGGGTACGACACGACACGGGTTCGCCGACACGGCTAATCCTAAAAAAAGAGGACACGGGTACGGCGGGGACACGGCAAAATAAATTAATATTTTTAAATTTATATTTTATGTGTGTTTGCAATTCATATATATTTCAATAACCGAAAAAACCTCATTGAAAACAATTAAAATAAAAATTTAATACATACTCAATCGCTATCGTTAGTTACATCGAGCCCGATCGGTGAATCGCAGACAACTCTAAATGGTATGAAAAATAATGGTTGTGTTTCAGTTTTGACTTCAACCTATCTGAAACCTCAGAGGATAAGATAAGTTAAAGCCAAACATGAATCGTAACCGTCTATCATAACCATCCTGACAAGTGAATCACACTCAGGCCCAAATAGTATGCAAAAGAACGGCTGCGATTCAATTTTGACTTCAACCTATCTGATTCTCTGAGGTTATAATCTCAGAGGATCAGATAGATTGAAGCCAAAACTGAATCACCACAGCTTGTAACTCGACCCTATATCGAACAATCCGTCAACCCGCAGTGTCCCGAGTGTCCGACCATGTCCGGCTCCCGGAAGCACATAGGACACGGCACATGCGTGTCTGGTGCGTGTCCGGCGAGTGTCCGACGAGGGTCGGTGTCTGACACGTGTCCGACACGGGTACGGGAAGCCTGGGGAAGTGTCCATGCTTCCTAGGTGGATAGCCGTGCCATCAACAAGATAACGGTCAAATACCGTTTCCCTATCCCTCGCCTGGATGATCTGTTAGACCTAATGTCTGGAGCCACAGTCTTCTCCAAAGTTGACCTGAAGAGTGGTTACCACCAAATTCGCATCCGCCCTGGAGATGAGTGGAAGACGGCGTTTAAGACCAAGGACGAACTATACGAGTAGATGGTTATGCCGTTTGGACTGACCAATGCGCCTAGCACTTTCATGAGAGTCATGACACAAGTACTTCGCCCTTTTATGGAAAAATTCCTTGTGGTGTACTTTGATGACATACTCGTTTATAGCCAGTCCCAGGCGCAACATTTAGACCACCACCTTCGGCAAGTCTGCGCCGTACTGAGGAAGGAAGAGCTATTCGCCAATCCTAAGAAGTGCACTTTTCTTGCCACCGAGGTCCACTTCCTCGGTTTTCTTGTTTCTGTCAACGGGGTTTCTGCCGACCCGGAGAAGGTCCGCGCAATTGAAGAATGTCCTGAACCCAAGAACATCCGGGATGTCCGGAGCTTCCACGGTCTCGCCACCTTTTACAGGAGATTCATCAAGGGGTTCAGTACCATTACGGCCCCAATCACAGACTGCCTAAAGAAAGGCTAGTTTGAGTGAACGAGTGCTGCCACTAAGGCTTTTATGGAAATTAAGAAGCGAATGGTTGAGGCACCTGTGATGCGCCTCCCAGATTTTACCAAAGTCTTTGAAGTGGCCTGTGACGCCTCTGGAATCAGCATTGGAGGCGTCCTCTCTCAAGAAGGTCATCTTGTCGCATATTTCAGCGAGAAACTGAATGAAACTCGCCAGCGATACTCCACTTACGATAAGGAATTCTATGCGGTAATTCAGTCGCTTCGCCACTGACGGCACTATCTGCTCCCGCAAGAATTTGTTATCTATTCTGACCATGAGGCCCTGCGGTATATCTACTCGTAGAAGAAGCTTAACGCACGGCATGGTCGCTGGGTCGAGTTCCTCCAGGACTACACTTTTACCATGCGCCATAAGGCGGGAGTAGAGAACAAGGCGGCCGACGCACTCAGTCGTCGTATGTTTGTTCTGTCTAAGCTGACCACTGCGGTTGAGGGTTTTGAAAAGCTGAAGACTGAGTACGAGTCTTGCCTCAATTTCGGTGAAATCTATGCTGCACTAGTAGACGGGACAGCTCAAGAAATGGACGGGTACCTCATGCAAAACGGGTGTCTCTTTCGTGGCCGTCGGCTGTGCATCCCTCGAACATCCCTTCGTGAATTCCTTATTTGGAAGCTTCACGCTGGTGATCTTGCTGGCCATTTTGGCGTTAATAAAACCATCGAGGCCATCGAGTATCGGTTCTATTGGCCGAGCCTTAAGCGTGATGTCGCCAGACATGTGGGTAGCTGTCATACTTGTCAATTGGCCAAGCAGAGGAAACAAAACACTGGCTTGTACACCCCTCTCCCAGTTCCTAACTGTCCTTGGCAGGACATTAGTATGGACTTCGTGCTCGGCCTCCCAAAAACCCTGCGAAAACATGATTCGGTCTTGGTGGTGGTAGACCAATTATCTAAAATGGCTCATTTCCTCCCATGCTCCAAAACTTCCAATGCCTCCCACATCGCAAAAATCTTCTTCGATAGCATCGTGAGGTTACATGGGTTACCCAAAACCATCGTATTGGATCGATATGTTAAGTTCACCAGTTTCTTCTGGAAAACTTTCTAGCACAAACTAGGGACAAAGCTTCAATTTTCCACGGCATTTCATCCCTAAACCGACGGTCAAACCGAGATAGTCAATCGGAGTTTGGGGAATCTTTTGCGAACATTAGTGGGTGAACACGTTGGGAGTTGGGATCTGAAACTGTCAATAGCCGAGTTTGCATATAATACATCTATCAATAGGACCACCGGTATGAGCCCTCATGAAGTCGTGCATGGGTTTAAACCTAGGCAACCAGTCGACCTTATTCCCATGTCTGAGCATCATAAAATTTCTGAGTCGGCATCTGCTTTCGCATCTCATGTGCATGAGTTACATAAGGAAATCAGTAAAAAAATTGAACAGAGCAATGCGAGCTATAAATTAAGGGCTGATGCCCGGAAGCGAGTTCAGACTTTTAGTGCGGGAGATTATGTGATGGTCCGGATTCGTCCGGAACGGTTTCCTTCGGGAGCCGTTAAGAAGCTACATGCGCGCAGTGCAGGTCCTTTTCGGGTTCTAAAAAAATTAAATGATAATGCTTATGTTATTGAATTACCTGAGGGTTTTGGCATCAGTCCCACCTTCAATATTAAAGACCTGGTGGCTTATAAGGGCCTGGATTTTAACCCTAGAAATCCACTACTGGATGAGCCTACCCTGGACTTAGCCCCTGAGTGTCCCCCCTACCTCCACTCCCAGAAATATCCCCACCATATACAGCGAAGAGCATTGATAAGATTCTAGATGATGAGATTGTCTCTGGAAGAAACGGTGGAACCCGGTGGTATTTACTTCGCTGGAAAGGGAGCCTTTCTTCTGAGGACACATGGATCAAGCGTCAGGAGCTTCAGCAGCTGGATCCAAACCTAATGGAGCTATATGAGAGCCGCCCAGAGCCTTACTCGACAGAGTCGAGTTCTCTCTCACCCCGAGAGGATGATGCGGACATCAGTACTGAGTCGCGGCCGTGGCGGGTGTACCAGCGCAGGAGGCGCCAGCTTAGCTTGTGGATGTGATCAGTTGTTCCTGGTTGATATTGATTTTTTGGTTGTTTTTATTTTTGTTGCACTTGTGTTTAGTCCTACCTCGTCTGTTGGCCGTGTGGACCAGTCGTTTTACGCCTTTATAAAGGCCCCTGTCTTTTCATCTGAGATATTGAATAATGAAGAAAACAATTATTGTTCCTCCACTTGGTGTTGAGTGACAACAGGGTGAGGCGTGTGAAACCCGACCCCAAACCCTAGGTGTGTGAAACCCTAGGTTCGTGCTAGGAGTATGAAACCCTAGTCGAATTTTCCCTTCCCCAAACCCTAGCCAACCCCTAACTCGTACAGCCGTCGCCCTCCTCTCCCCTCCCGTGCGTGACACCCGAACACCCCCCCTGCCTCTCGTGATCCCCTCTGTCCCTCTCTCTCTCTCTCGCGATTCCGACCCGACCCCGCCTCCCTGTGCTGCCGCCCCGATTCGAGCCCCCACCTCTCCCGCCTCCCTGTGCTGCCGCCCCGATTCGAGCCCCCACCTCTCCCGCCTCCTTGCCCCGCGCCCCACCACCGGCCGCTGCCCCTCGCTCCCTGCGCTACAGCCCCCGCACCGCCCATCTCCCGTGCTGCCGGCCGCCCCGATCCGACCCTCCACCCTGCCTGCCTCCTTGCCCCGCGTCCCACCACAGGCCGCCGCCCCTCTCCCTGCGCTACAGCCCCGACCCCTCTGCCCTTTCCCTCTCTTCCCTTCACAGCCATCCCGACCCGACCCCTCAGCCCTTTCCCTCTCTTCCCTTCACAGCTAACCCGACCCGATTTCCCTCACTCCGAGCCCGTGCTCCCCATACACTCTACTATGCTCGCATGGATGGTCCGACCATTGATCATGGTTTGATCCACGACGATTGAGGTTCCTGCACCGATCTCACCACACCCGGAGGCCCTAGCACCGCCATTGCCTCACCCAGAGATCCGCAAGGCTTCAAACGCGTTCCCGCATCATCATCCCTGCTTCAGTAAGACCACTCTTACCCAGCCAGGTACTTCCGTGTTCCATCAATTGAATCTCTAGCGCATTATCAATTGCTCACGCTGTCCATTGTTGAGAGGTTGTGTGTCCATTCATGCCCGTTAGGCTATTAGTATTTGATATTGCGGGACGGACTTGTGCCTGATAATTTAAGCATTAATTATCTTAATTCTGGATACTGGAAGAGAGCTGTAGGGTGCTAGTAGTAACTTGTTAAATCCATCATTCCTGTGATTGTATGAACAATGATTCCTGCATAGGATTCTTAAATTATAGTGAAACATTACTGGTACAGTTGAATTGCTGATTTTCTGCCCACCTGCATCGTATTGCATCATAATGTAAATAGGTCGCAATGTAACCTAGCATAGAATTACATAGCAATGCTGCATGCAGATAATATCAGAGATCTATAGCAAAGAGCAACGCGTGGCTAGAAATTAAGCAAAGCATGGCTCAAAGAGCCAAGTGCAGTACTCGAGGAAAGTACATGTTGGAGGTAAGTGCACACTTGAGCAAAATGCATGGCGAGGAAAAAACGCACGGCTCGAAGAGCACCACTTTAAAAAAGTGTACTGATCGAGGAAGCACAAAGACACAAGGCACGATGTGAAAATGCAGGGCGCTTGATGTGTGATGGTCGCACCGAGCAGATATCGAACAACTCCAATTGCATCGAAGCAAATGCGTATATAGATGGGATTGCTGGAGCACAGAGACGAAGATCTTAATCACACCAAAATTTCGATTGCAGAAGATGCAAAAGACCACTCAGTCAGAGCTTATTTGAAAATGTATTAGGTAACCTAAACCTTCTGAAAATCCTGATCGCAAAAGCGTAGCAAGGTGAAAGATCCTTCTGAAAAACTGATGTCCAATCGGGCTGGTTGCAATACAGAACAGAGGCTGCGATGTGTCATAACATAGGTCACATTAATTGCAGAAGAACAGTGGCTGATTCTCGCTCGAATCAGATCGCTTCTCTCAACCTATTCCAAAGGTAACTTGAGCTAAATGGGTCGAGTCGACAGGGTCTTTAAGTCTATCTACCTTATAAAGACAGCGAGTCCACCTTACTTAATTAGTTAATTCACAATTGTCTGATCTGATCAGATGGTTGAGATAATAATTAGGGTCATCCTTTTCGACCCTTCTCCTTGACGTGATATCATGTTCTGTGTCTGTGGTGTTGAAACCTTGTTATGTTGTATCTGAGGTGCAGAGCACCACCGGGAAGGTGATGGTGGGGGCAACGGGATCCGCCGAGCATGGTAGACGCAACAACAATGGTACGTGCACCATCGTGAGAACGAAAGGATGCTGATACTATAGAGCACCACCGCAAGGCAAGCAGGGGCTATTGGATACATTGAAGACAGTGAGGGTGACAGCTGCAAGGTGTTTTTGCATATTGCAATCGCAAGGCTGCGAAACAACAATAAAGTGGCTTCCAGTAGCAGCACCAACAACCCCTTCATTATTAATGGACTAAGAAACCCACCACCACCAAGCACCAGGCGCAGCACCTTAGCAAGATAAGATCAGAGGAAACCTTAGAAAACCGACATGTTGGCACCCCAGTTGAAGATGACAGCAATATCCTAGTTGAAGATGGCACCCCTAGTTTGACGATATAATAGAACTGATGTACTAAATATCACAGCATCCACATCATTACCCATATGTTTTATGCCACAACTGTTACTGTTCCCTTAATTTGGGGTGGGCTTTGTGGAATGTTCCCCGACATTTATTACTTTCAACTGCAAGATTTTATGTTGATGTACAGGTTAATCATTAGCATTAGCAATACTCTGAATCATGATTTGTTTCTTAGTGATTTTATTTAACCACCTCCCTAGTTGCCTTGAGCAGATTTTCGGAACCAATCATAGAGGGTTGACTTCAGGTTTACAGCCTTTTAGAAAATTCTTGGCAATCTTCTTTATAGTTGTCCCCATCTTGTTGGGGTTAGACTTGGATGATGAAAATCAGTTCCCCATATAGTTTCCGAGTTAATTAAGAAATAAATCGTGCGCTCCCTTTCTGGGTAGTGCAGTGTTACCTTTAACTGCTTGATTTTTTTTTTTTTTTGCTCTCTTCATATAATCTTTGCTATTTCATGTCCAACAGTACCCTCGGCCAAGGGCTACAGACAAGTACTTATCCTGGAGAGGTTATCTTTTCTATAATACTTGCTATTCTTGGGCTCATCCTCTTTGCCCTCCTTATTGGCAACATGCAGGTAGAGTTGGTGCTAATTGCTTTCCTTCCTCATATTATGTTTATGTCCTCACTGCAAGTTGCTGTTTCATGGAATTCATTGATCTCCGATGGGAAGTCTACAAATCAGAAAGTATTGGATGTATTTGCTGATTGTATCATCTAGTATTGGATGACTGGCTTCCTTACTTTCATTTATGTTTAGAAAAAACTTGCATGGAAGGACACTGACCCTCTACGATAATATATTGCTTCAGACTTACCTTCAGTCGCTGACTATACGCCTCGAAGAGATGAGAGTGAAAAGGCGTGACTCGGAGCAGTGGATGCATCACCGCTTGCTGCCTCAAGATCTCAGGGAACGTGTCAGGCGATATGATCAGTACAAGTGGTTGGAGACGAGAGGGGTGGATGAGGAGAGCTTGGTCCAGAGCCTTCCCAAGGACCTTAGGAGGGACATCAAGCGCCATCTCTGCTTGGCTTTGGTGAGAAGGGTAAGTGATGGTTGTTTCGGTTTTTTTTTTTTTTCGCCCTTTGGATGGCCAACCATACGGGGGTTTTATAGACTTCCAGTGAGAAATTAAATGATTATATTATTCAAAGTAAATTCTACGTAATTCTTGTATATTTCAAATCCTAGGACTACCTCTTTATATAGTTGAGGGCATTTGTAGACTACTACAATACTCAAACATTTGCGATGAATAACACTCATACACTTAGGCAGAATAGTACTCACACACTCGGGCCTCAAAACTACAAAAAATACCACAAGATAATGATATTATTTCACTATCGAAATTTTTTTTTGGCCTTGTTTGGCAGGTCCCTTTGTTTGACAACATGGACGAGCGGCTGGCTAGACGCTATCTGTGAACGGCTTAAGCCTATTTTGTACACCGAGAGCACTTACATCGTGAGGGAAGGAGATCTGGTGGACGAGATGCTCTTCATCATACGTGGTCGGCTGGAGAGCGTAACCACCGATGGTGGAAGGAGCGGGTTCTTCAATCGAGGTTTTCTGAAAGAGGGGGACTTCTGTGGCGAGGAGCTGTTAACCTGGGCACTGGACCCAAAATCTGGAGTGAATCTTCCAACCTCTACGAGGACGGTGAAAGCCCTGATGGAGGTGGAAGCGTTTGCGTTGGTGGCCGACGAGCTGAAGTTCGTCGCCAGTCAGTTCAGGCGGCTCCACAGCAGGCAGGTGCAGCAGACCTTCCGCTTCTACTCGCAGCAGTGGCGGACGTGGGCGGCGTGCTTCATCCAAGCAGCATGGCGGCGCTCCAAGAGGAAAGCTGCAGAGCTGCGACACAGGGAAGCGGAGGCGGGGCTTGGGGACCAGATGGTTGGTGACTACTCCAGTCTTCGAGAGAGGGAAGAGGAGGTGGTGGAGGTCAGTGACGGCATGGTAGGTGGTTCGTCCAGCCTTGGAGCGACCATATATGTGTCACGGTTTGCGGGTAATGCCCTTCGAGAAGTCCAAAAGCAACATGGTGCGAGGGAGCTGGTGAAGCTTCAGAAGCCTCGTGAACCTGATTTCACAGCAGATGAGGCTGATTAACCCAGTTGACGGCTTTCAAAACTTACTTTGTAGCGACGAACGATGCTGTTAATCACCCCCATGTATCGTTGGGTATTCTTCGCTTGCAAAGCTTTGAAGGGGGCATCTGCGGAAGATGGAGATGGTGATGATTTGATCACATATTCTTGGCTAATGTTTGAAGTACTTGGATAGAGAAAAATTACAAACCACACTCAGGTAACATGAACCAAAACCGGAGGGCTGTCCGGGGGTTGTTTTAGCCGCGACTTGGGATTTTGTGCCGCCAAAGAAAGCATGGTGGAAGCTTGATTTGTAAATTGTTATTATTTGGCGAAAACTGCTATGATTTCACAGTAGGCTACATATCATGTGGCAAATGTCTCAATTTTTTTTGACAACAAATAATGTCTTGGGCAAGGATTGCATGTCTCTAACATAAATTTCCTTTATCATGGTTGATTGTTCATGAATGATTATGCTCCATGTTGCATGAGATAAAGCTGAATAACCGACGATACAGGCCAAACTACCTGTCAACTGGCCTTTTATCTTATATGGTCAAGACAACTGAGGCTTGATACCAGATTGATAAAAACTCTTGAACATAAGAATTGTAGGGGGTGTTTGGCATCATTATGGAACAGTCCGTTTCTATTCACAGTTTCAAATTTTAAAACTAATGGATAGTAATTGTTCCTATGGATTGAAGACATGGGAACCATAATATATCACTCAGTGCATTTCTATGCTAACTGGAATGCTAAACCATCGAATCACATTAGAAATAGTAACTGATGGGATTGCTCTCTTCTAGATGAGGTTTAAGTGGAATAACTGTTCCTCATGCAAAACACCCCCTAGCCACCTTAGCGGCTGTTTGGCATCGTTCCGGACCTATCCGAATCCGCAATTCCATATTTCAAAATCAACGGATACTATTTATTTCGGCAGAATGAAGGACGTCGGAACGATATCACTCCATCCGTTTTTATGCTAACCGAAACATATATAGTAATTGACGGAATTACCCTCTTCTGGATGAGGTTTAAGCGGAACAGTTCCTCGTGCCAAACACCCCCTTAGTTGCCCAAATCCAAAGACAAAATTGAAGATGTCATGGAAGATCAAGTGCTTTCAGCCTAAGATGGTGGTAATCATAGGTTTCTAGTCAAATGGAAAATTGTCCTATGGTTAAATAGTTCGTGGATTTAACAAGAGGATATCCTTTGCATAGCCTCGACCATATGAAAGCAGAAGTGATGCAAAACGATGCAGGTGGGCAGGAAATCAGTAGTTTAATTGTACTAGCAGTGTGCCACTATAATTTAAAAGTTTCAGGTAGGAAATTTCGTTCAAGCCATCAGTAGAGAATAATGGGTTTTAAAAGAAACTACTCGCATCAGGCAATTCGATCTCAGTTCTAAGAATTACAATGAATAATGCTTAAATTAAAAGGCAAGAGTTCGTCCCGCAATATCAAATGCTAATGGACTTAACAGGAAGGTGGGGACGCACAACCTCACGATGGTGGACAGTAGTCGGCACAGATAAGATACTGGAGACTAAAGTAATGGAATTACCGGGAATACCCTACTAGGAGGGGATGTACCTACTGAGGGGTGTGTGGATCTTCAGGGGCTTCGAGTGGAAGCGGAGGCGATGTAGAAAGCTCGAGCGGAGTCAGGACCGGTGCAAACAGGAGGAGGGCGACGACGTTGGGTGCACGGGTGTGTTCGACTGTCGGGGTAGTCGCCTTCGTTCTGGATCAAGCCGTGGTCGACGTCCAGATCTGCCATGGGGGCATGCTTGTATTGGAGGAGAACTAGGGGCTGTGAGGTTGGCGGGGGGATGGAGGATGGTTGATGGGGTCGAGTTGGGGTTGGCTGTCGGCAGCGGGGAGGGAGGAGGAAGGGAGGGGCTGGGGCTGGCAGAGAGGAGGGAAAGGAGGGAGGGTGGTGGGTGCAGGGTCGGAGTGGCCGGGTGGCCGGCGGGCGCAGGAAGAAGGGAGGGGCGGGGATGGGTCGGGCGGCCGGTTGGGACGGGAACAGGCGAGGGAGGGGCGCCAGTCGATTGGGCAGGGAGGGGCAGGCGGAAAGAGGAGGGAGGAGGTGGGCGCAGGTTGGGAGGGTGGGGATCGAGCGACGGGGTCACGGGCGGAGAGGAGGCGGAGGGGCCGGGGGCCTGCAGGCGGCCTATGAGGCAGGGGAAAGGGGGGATCGCATGAGCAGAGAGAGAGAGAGAGAGAGAGAGAGAGAGAGAGAGAGAGAGAGAGAGAGAGAGAGAGAGAGAGGGGGGGGGGGATGGGTGGCGGTGTGGGCTGAGGAAAAGAAAAGGAAAAAAATTCAAAGCCAACTAGGGTTTCACATACCTATGCTGGACCTAGGGTTTCACAAGCCTAGGGTTTGGGTTTCACACACCTCACCCTGGTTTCTCTCAACATGTTTAGAGGAAAAACAAAATTTTATTTCATTATTCAGTGCCTACAAAGGAACAAGGGGGGGCCTTTATATAGGCTTACAATGATTAGCCCAAATAGCCGACAGGCGAGGTGGGACTAAACTCAAAGCAGAAAATAATAAAAGACAAAATAAACGCAAACAACTGGAGTCGGCTCTGCTTAGTCGATCACAACCACAAGCTCAGATGATGCCTCATGCGTTGGTACACGCGCCACGGGTTCGACTCGATGTAGATGTCCACATCATTCTCCCGGGGTGAGAGAACTCGACCATGTCGAGTAAGGTTCGGTACGGCTCTCGTACAGCTCCAGCAGGTCTGGGTCCATCTGCTGGGGTCCCTGACGCTCAATCCAAGCGTCCTCAGAAGGGGGCATTCCTTTCCAACAAACCAGGTATCGCCGGATTCTACCGTCTCTACTATAGACAATCTTGTCATCCAGAATCTTATCAATACCTTTTGCTGTATCATTTGGGGGAATTTCTGGGAGTGAAGGTAGGGAGGGGCTCTCAAGGGCAGAGTCCATGGTAGGCTCAACTATCAGCGGATTTCTAGGGTTAAAATATGGGCCCTTATAAGCCACTAGATCTTCAATATTGAAGGCGGGACTGATGCCAAAACCCATAGGCAGTTCAATGACATAAACATTAGCCATTTCAATTCTTAGAACCCGAAAAGGACCTGCACTGCATGCATGTAGCTTCTTAATAGCTCCCGAAGGAAACCATCCCGGACGAATCCGGACCATTATGTAATCTCCCACATTGAAGGTTTGAAGTTGTTTCTGCGCATCGGCTTGTAATTTATAGCCAGCATTGCTTTGTTCAATTCGACTACTGATTCCTTGATGTAATTCATGCATATGAGATGCAAATGCAGATACAGACTCTAAGATAATCAGTCATGGGAATGAGGCCTATAGGTTGACGAGATTTGAAACCATGCATGACTTCATACGGACTCATGCAAGTAGTTCTGTTAGCAGATATATTATATGCGGACTTAGCAATGGACAATATAAGATCCCAACTCTTAACGTGTTCACCTATCAAAGTACATACAAGATTTCCCGGACTTCTATTGACAACTTCAGTATGGTCATCGGTCTGGGAATGGAAGGCAGTGGAGAACTGGAGCTTGGTGCCCAGCTTGTGCCATGGGATTTTCCAATAGAAACTAGTGATCTTGACATCCTTGTTGGACATAATGATTTCAGGCAATCCGTGTAACTTCATGACGCCATCGGGCATCTTGGAACAAGGGAGGAAATGGGTCACCTCGGAGAACCGGTCTACGAAGACTAGGACCGAATCATGCTCCTTGAAAATCTTCTTAGTTAGGGTTGATTACTATTCGTCCTGACTACTCTTAGGTTGGGGGGGACCCAGTTTGACCTTCTTGCCCTCATGCTCAAATAGACACATGTTCGAACGGCCATAAATAAGGACATTATTGTCAAACAGACAAGGTCGTCCCAGAATGACTTGACCCGCATCCATGGTCAGAATATCACACCATATTTTGTCTGGGTAAACATTGAAGTTTATGGGGAGAAGGCATCGCTGCTTGACCTCCATGGTGGTCGAATTGATCAAGGAGATCTGATAGGGTTGAGGGTGGGGGACGGCCTTGAGGCCAGTCTTGGAGATCACGGTTGATGACACGACATTGATGCAACTACCGCTATCAACGATGACCTTACAGTTCTTATCCCCAATCTTTGTGAACGTGTGGAAAATGACAGTACGCCTCCAGTTATCTTGATCCTTGGGTTGAGACAGGGCGCACCTAACAACTGACATGGAGGGAGATGACATCGGTCTAAGGCAACTCAAGATGGCTTCATCATCATCATCATCAAAGTCTCCATCTTCTTCTTCAGCTTGATAGACGAATTCTACCTCTCTGGCCTCTATCGCTTCAATGGGATTGCCATCAATAATGTTGACTTTGACATAGCTTGCACCATTTGCGGCCACATGTCCGTAGTCTTGGCATTTGCAACACTTGATGAGGGGATTTACTTCGGAGAAGTCTTTCTCAGGGCCCTTGCTACGGTTGTCTCTCTCATTGCTTCGACTGGTGGAGTCGGCTCTTGGTTGGGATTGGTTGGGGTAGGGCCGACTTAGGTAGTTGTTCGAGAAAGGCCGAGAGACATTGCTTCGGGAATCTTGACCCCGATGGGAGTGGTTGGACCTAATGCTATCGAGGTTCTGAACTAAGGCATAGGCTCTTTCCAACTCTGTAACATCTCGAGCAAGAAGCTCACTCCTCAGGTCTTGTCTCAAACCTGATCGAAAACGTGCCAGGACCTGGACAAGGGTTTTTGTTCTGAGGACATTGTAGAGAGTTAGGAACTCGTCGAATTTGGTGACATAGTCCCTGGCTGATTTGTTGCCCTGGGTGAATTGGTGTCATTGGTCCAATAGGCGAGCCCGATACGATGGGGGCACATACTTGCCCTTTAGCTCATTCTTCATGGTGACCCAAGTATCAATGGGGTCTTGAGTTTTGGCGACTCTCAAGGCTTCTACATTAGTCCAGTATTGGCTGGCCGACCCACTGAGCTTCATGGCAGCAAAACGAACCTTCTTAAGCTCAGTCAAAGGGTACCGTGTGAAATATTGATCTATGGACTGGAGCCAATCCAAGAAAAATTGGGCGTCGTGCCTACTATCAAAAGAGGGCACTTCCTGAGAGTTTTGTTGTTTGAGTGGTGGCCCTTTAATAAGACTGGTTACTTCAACATTCGGGCCGGCTCGGGCTTGGTTCATCCTATCTACCCTGACATTGGTGTCACGCCGACAAGCGGTGAGGTTCTGGTTCATAGTTGCTATTCCTTGGGCTACCTTGGCAAGTGCCCCAGTCAAGGCATCAGAATCCATATTGTCCAACTCGCTAGACTTTCTAAACAGAAAGGGCCTACCTCTACGGGTTGGTATGCACAGGAAAACAAAGACATGGGACTAACTCAAAAAAATGATGTGCTTGCTGATTTTTTTTTTATATAATTAAAATATGACAATCAAATCCAAAATTTAAAAAGAAAATTTTTCTAGATGCAGCACAACTAATGCATGACAGTTCCTATCTACAACCATGCTCTGATATCAAAATGATGCAGGTGGGCAAAAAATCAGTAGTTTAATTGTACTACCAGTGTGCCACTATAATTTAAAAGTTTCAGGTAGGAAATTTTGTTCAAACCATCAGCAAGGAATAATGGGTTTTAAAAGAAACTACTCGCATCAGGCAATTCGATCTCAGTTCTAAGAATTACAATGAATAATGCTTAAATTAAAAGGCAAGAGTCCATCGAGTAATATCAAATGCTAATGGACTTAACAGGAAGGTGGGGACGCACAACCTCACGGTGGTGGACAGCAGTCGGCACAGATAAGATACTGGAGACTAGAGTAATGGAATTACCGGGAATACCACTAGGAGGGGATGTACCTACTGAGGGGTGTGTGGATCTTCAGGGGCTTCGAGTGGAAGCGGAGGCGGTGTAGAAAGCTCGGGCGGAGTCGGGACCGGTGCAAGCAGGAGGAGGAGGGCGGCGACGTTGGGTGTGTGGGGGAAAATCTTCATGCCGACCCGAAGACTCTCGCAGCACCAGTCAATTGAAGTCGAAGTTGATGTCGAAGATCGTTGATCGATCTGTTGATTGAAGTCGAAGCCTTTTGATATGCAGACAGAGGAATGCAATCAGAGAAATTGTGACACGAGATGTGATCTCGGAGTTCAGCCGAAGCCTACGTCTCCGTGCTATAGGGAGCAACCCGAATTCACTAACACTTCAGTTGAAGTGACCTCGACAGGCCGAGTGTCACTGAAAGCTCCCTGATCTCTTCGAAAGAGAAAAGAAGATCAAAGAGAGATGGTAGATCGGAGGTTAGAAATCCCAAAGCTCTGGTTCTGAAAGTCAGATCTCAGAGTGGAAATCAGATTTTCGGATCTTAGATTTCGATCCTTTTACATTCGAAGGCTCTGCTATTTATAGGATTCTCTAGACTCGTGAGCTTACCGGGCAGGGCCGGTAGGTCCCGTGGTAGTCCTCCTGGGCCCACCAGGCAGGGCCGGTGGGTCCTGTGGTAGTCTTCGTGGGCCCACCAGGCAGGGCCGGTGGGTCCTGTGGTAGTCCTCGTGGGCCCACCAGGCAGGGCCGGTGGGTCCTGTGGTAGTCTTCGTGGGCCCACCAGGCAGGGCCGGTGGGTCCTGTGGTAGTCCTCGTGGGCCCACCAGGCAGGGCCGGTGGGTCCCGTGGTGGATTTATGCCAAAATTTGCACCCACAGGGTGCACGGGTGTGTCCGACTGTCGGGGTAGTCGCCTTCGTTCTGGATCAAGTCGTGGTCGACGTCCGAATCTGCCATAGGGGCATGCTTGTATTGGAGGAGAACTAGGGGCTGCGAGGTTGACGGGGGGATGGAGGAGGGTTGATGGGGTCTGGTTGGGGTTGGCTGTCTGCAGCGGGGAGGGAGGAGGAGGGGAGGGGCTGGGGCTGGCATAGAGGAGGGAAAGAAGGGAGGGTGGTGGGTACAGGGTCGGGGTGGCCGGCGGGTGCAGGAAGAAGGGAGGGGCAGGGTTGGGTCGAGCGACCGGTCGGGACGAGAACAGGCGAGGGAGGGGCGTCAGCCGATTGGGCAGGGAGGGGCAGGCGGAAAGAGGAGGGAGGAGGTGGGCGCAGGCTGGGAGGGTGGGGATCGGGCGGCGAGGTCACGGGCGGAGAGGAGGCAGAGGGGCCGGGGGCCTGCAGGCGGCCTACGAGGCAGGGGAGAGGGGGGATCGCATGAGGAGAGAGAGAGGGGGGGGGGGGGGGGGGGGGGGGGATGGGTGGCGGTGTGGGCTGGGGAAAAGAAATGGGAAAAAATTCAAAGGCCAACTAGGGTTTCACACACCTATGCTGGACCTAGGGTTTCACACGCCTAGGGTTTGTGGTTTGGGTTTCACACACCTCACCCTGGTTTCTCTCAACATGTGTAGAGGGAAAACAAAATTTTATTTCATTATTTAGTACCTACAAAGGAACAAGGAGGGGCCTTTATATAGGCTTACAATGACTAGCCCAAATAGCCGACAGGCGAGGTGGGACTAAACTCAAAGCAGGAAATAATAAAAGACAAAATAAATGCAAACAACTGGAGTCGGCTCTGCTTAGCCGATCACAACCACAAGCTCAAATGACGTCTCCTGTGTTGGTACACGCGCCACGGGTTCGACTCGATGTAGATGTCCGCATCAAGAAGCCTTATCACTCGTTTGTCTTTGCAAGCTTCCTCAAGATGGGGACAACCAATTCATCTGTAAACCCAATATTTCTATGAGAAGAAAGAAGTAAAAAAAAAAAAAAACCCAACAGAGATTCCATGAGAGTAGTCTTATCATGCTTAATACGAAGAATCTCTATAAACATACGTACACCTTAGCGAGTCACAACACCATCGAGCGGGAGCATGCCACAATGAGCGGGGAGCGGGTATCGAACCAGGGTTGCCCACGAGGAGCAGTACTCATCATCCTGCCGGAATTCTCTCGTCTGTTTTTATTGTCGCTCCCTAGCTAGGGCCTAACTCCTTCACCTGTCCTTCGGCTAGGAAATCCAGGCTCGATAGGAACTCATCGTCCATCGTTTGGCCATCACCACCTTGAAAGTTGTGGTCTCCTTTGAGGCAGACTGTCTTGAGATTTGCAAAGACAAGTCGATTTCGGATTGGGTCAAGCAACCGCAGTGGTTTGGAGTCTCGAGGGTGGTGTAGGGGTCTGCTTCTACCGAATCCCTCTCTTCTGAGCTCTGTAGGTACTGGGAAGTTCCCAGGATTGGAGGGTTCGGCGGAAGCGATGCCTTGCACCACTCAGTGAGCAGTTCAAAGAAGAAGACGTGAGTAAAAGGGTTTCTTTTTACTCTTCCCAGTTTTGTCATTCCTTGTAGCTATCCACACTCTTCAGAAGCCACATACTTACCGCAAGATAGTTCAGACACCCCACTGGCAGCATGCTATGATTGAGGAGTTGAAGGAACTTTCGCGGACTAGTACTTTGGAGGTTGTTCCCCTTCTTCCAGGTGGCTGAAGAGTTGCAGGAACTTCGACGGACTAGTACTTGGGAGCTTGTTCATCTTCTCCAAGGAAAGACTCCCATCAGCAGTCATTGGGTCTACCGGATCAAGACTTGACATAGGGCGAGGTAGCAAGACAACTCTAAAGACATATGGTTGACTACAAGGGAATGCAAAATATGCCTTTTGGTTATTCAATAAGACTCAAAACATTTAACGGAAAATTTAAAACATCAAGCACTAATTATAGTAATCCTATCTATATGCGGTGATGCAAAACCTATTATGCTCTGGATTTGACTCACTTTGATGCTAATGCAACTATGCATGAAATGGCTGATGTCCAAAATTTATATAAGCAGTGTTAATTAATAGCTAAGCATCAATTCATCTCGACTCTGATATTTCAATAAAGATATCTATATGAAGCGAATTTTTCCCCTTAGTTCACCTCGGCTTTTTTAAAGTGAGTAAAACAATATGCCGAATTTGTAGCCTCAACGGACTTCGTGTCAACATGGGTAGTTCCAAACCAACAATGAGCAATCGCAGAGCAATGATGTGTTGCGGTCTTTGGGCTTGCACGTATGCTCCTATTTATGACCTTTGCAAATATGCAGGAATGTGGTTGTTTATGTGTCGAGAGACTTGGTTGCACCTTAGCTAAAGGCTTAGAATTTGTACTGATGGATAATTTAAAGAGATGATTTTCATAACAAAATGCTGAAAATGACTAGTTCAGGAAATTCTTCATAGTAGTGAACAAACTGGTTAATCAATCAAGATCTGGATATCGTATCGAAGCAAAACTTGGTACGAACGTAGATCTATGGGTAGATTTAGCGTGGTCAAAGTTTCGTGACGATCAGATGTAGGATCTTGATTTATGATCGATTTACGAATCAGATGTTATGAAAAACTGAAGGTTTCAGGGTTTTACTGGAGACAAAGAAGAGAAAACAATGAATGCCAAAATAGAAAATGATCCACAAAAATTAATAACAAAGAACAAGAGAATGAGGATATAGATATAAACCTGAGCCTCACACCCTCCGGACTCACACTAATGTGATGGAATCACTCCAAAAGAAGCCTAATCTTCACGGGACGAAGACGGCTGCCCTCTTTCTTTATTTTCTCAAAGACCACTATTATTCATTAGGGTTTGAAGAGTTCTATAGTATATTAACTGTTCTATACTAGTGGTCATTGAGGAGGGTATACTTTTATAGGGGATGGGGTATGTGATGGGGCGATGGGGTATGCAATGGGGGGTGAGGAGGATATACTTGCCAAAACAAGAGTGCAACATTTCAAGACAAGCATTTTTTGCTTCAGTATACAGTGTATACTCAACAAGGACAGAAGCAGCTTGAAACGACCAAGGCAACTCTGTAGTGTATAGTGGTAGAAAAGATGAGAAGCATCATACTAGCACCCCCAAGTCAGCAATGAAAGAAGCCACTTATTGATTCAAAAAACTGATGCAAGGCTATGCACAAATCTATGGAAATAAATCATTCACTATACTCACCAATGCAGTGAAGTTCATCTTCTGGAACTTTGCCCTTGTGAAGAAAGAATAGATAAACTCACCAATAATCACCACATGAACAAGATCCATCATGAAAGTGATGAAAACGACGAGCATCCCTGACGATAATTTCTCTACCAACGAGCCTGGAGATGAGCTTGGTTGTTGCGTGGCAATCACGACACACCCGAAGGTTCTTCGTGATCCTAATACTCACCCCGGGGCACGTGTTCAAAAGAGAAAAAGCAATGGCTAGCCTTTCGCTGTGATCCCATAGCATCTTCTCCTTCACATCCTCCTCGACATCATAGAATACAGAACTAGTATCTGGAGTGTATCCGGCTTCCTTTAACTGCAGTCTTAGTTCATCCAGCTTGCCACTTATGGACTCGGACTGTGGGTGCGACTTATCTCCCACCATAAATCTATGAATTGCCATGTCCAACTCCACGAAGCTGCATCCCGGTGGCTTTTTCAGACCATTTCGTCTCGCTGCAGCTCTCACCCTTTCCACATCACCCCACCTTTTCTCCATGGAATAAATGTTGGAGAGGGAAACATAGACACCGACACCTTTAGGCCGGAGATTGAAAGCATTCTGAGCAGCAATCTCTGCCAGCTCAACATTGCGATGAACGCAGCAAGCAGATAGAAGCGCCGCCCACACATCCACATTAGATTCCACTTCCATGTTCATGATGAATTTGTATGCTTCGTCCAAATGGCCGGCCCTTCCGAGAAGGTCTACCATACAGGTATAGTGCTCAACACTGGGTTTAATGGAATTCTCGTTCGACATTTGGGAGAAAATCTCCTTACCTTCCTTGACTAATCCTGCGTGGCTGCACGCCGATAAAACCGAGGTGAACATAATCTTGTCCGGTTTTATACCTTCCGTCTTCATTTCATGATAGCAAGCAACAGCCTCTCTTCCTCTTCCATGAAGTCCGAATCCCGAGACCATGGCGCTCCAAGAAATCAGATTTTTCGTGGGAATCTCACTAAAAACCTGCTGGGAACATCCCAAACTCCCACACTTAGCATACATGTCAATAAGAGCAGTCCCTACAACAACACCGTTATCAAGTCCCTTTCTAGTGAGATAAGCATGGAGACTCCTCCCAAATTGCAAGGCTGCTATCCTATCACAAGCTCCAAGCACTGCAGTAAGAGTAAAGTTGTCCGGGACCAAGCCTTCCATGTTCATATGATGAAATAGATGTAAGCTTTCGACGGCATCGCCATGACGAGCACAACCAGAAATCATCGAGTTCCATGAGACAGTGTCTCTCCTACTCATCTTTTCGAACAAACGCTTTGCACCCATTATGAAGTTAGAGTTTATGTAGGCATTAATAAGTGAGTTTGTCAAAAACCCATCAAATTTCATACAGCCTCGCAGGATATAAGCATGAATTTCCTTCCCCTTCTTCGACTCCACCAGACCGGCACAAGCTGGCAGGACACTAAGAAGACTTGCACGATCAAACCTCTCTCTACTCTTAGCTATGATAGAAAAAGCCGACAGAGCACTTCCTGGGTCACCATTCTTCGCATAACCTGAAATAACTGTATTCCAAGAAGTTAAGTCTCGTTCTGGCATATTATCGAACAGCTTGCCTGCGATACCCATTTCTCCAAATTTACAATACATGGAGAGGATAGAGTTACCCACGTATATATCCGGTTCATACCCACAGACAATTATCTCGCAGTGGATCCTCCTGCCGATTTCGACGAGTGATTGGTCACCACACGCCATAAGAACAAATGGGTACGTGAAATTATCAGGCCTCTTGCCGAACCCCAACATCTCACGGTACAAGGCAAGGGAATCCAGAGGGCGCCCATGGCAAGCATAGCCCCTGATCATGACATTCCACAAAAAGGAGCTCTTCAATACAATCCCATCAAAAATCATCCGGGCTTTATCCAAGTCCCCACAAATGGCGTACATGGAGGAAAGCTTGGTGCTCAGATAGGTGTTGTCGAGGAGAACACCGGCAGAGATCATGTGGGCGTGGAGTACCCGGCCCTTTTGGTAGGATTTGGTGTTGGTGATCGATTGCAGGAGATGTCCGCATTGGAGCGAAGCGAGGGGGCCTCTGAAAGCTCCTGATGAGGAATGGGAACTGAAGGAACGGAATCCGAGAGGGTTGATGATCAATGGGTGGAGTGTCCCATTCTTGAGCTTGAGAGATTGAAAGGTGAGAGAGGCATTCATAAGAGAGAGAGAGAGAGAGAGAGAGAGAGAGAGAGAGAGAGAATCCAAGAGGGATGAGGATTAATGGGTGGATTGTCCTATTCTTGAGCTTGAGAGATTGAAAGGTGAGAGAGGCATTCATAAGAGAGAGAGAGAGAGAGAGTGGCGGGAGAGATTTTAACTCAACTGAGATAAGACTTTCACACTGAGCCCTTTATATGAATTTTCATTTGAGCGGTTAGCAACGTCCGGCACTCTTCAGTGGATAACACAAAACACATACAAATCCAAAGCAACACCATTTCCTCTCTCCAAACCAATCCATGGCTACTGCCCTCTCCAACCTCACTGGACCTTCTCAAATCTTCTCTCCAAAGCCCAAGCAGCTCCATGATAGAAAGCAAAACCACAGGTCATCAGCAGCTCTGGCATCCACCACCAAGAGCTCAGAACCATCTCAACTGCCCCAAGCACCAAACATCACTTCAATTCCCTTTCACAACTCCAGGAGGGCTTCGATCGGCCTCATCGCCACCACTCTCATCCATCAACTATCCGTTGGGGCCTCTCGCGCCGAGGAGGAGAACAATGGGTTCTGGCTAACTGGCCGATTTTTACCAGTCCCAACCGTCACCAACAGTGAGCATCTCACTACCCACCAAACTCTTGCACCATGAATTCTGTGCTTAAAGATTCCTTCCTCCTCTCTCTCTTCAAACCAGAGATTGCTAACAGAGAGACGGGCACGCGTTCGTTCCTGAGGAAGGGGATCTACATGGCGAACATCGGCACCCACGGAAGCGCGTACAGGCTGAGGCAGTACGCGTTTGATCTGCTAGCATTGGAGGACCTTCTGGGCAAGGATGCATCGAGCCTCGTCAGGAAGTACCTCTGCCTCAAGTCCACATTCATGTACTACGACTTCGATAAGTTGATCTCTGCGTCTACCGTTGAGCAGCAGCCGCCGCTCACGTCTCTCGCCAACCGATTGTTCGACAGCGTAGAAAAGGTACACCAAGTTTTTTCACTAGTGCAGTCTACATTACCAAATCAACAAAAGAACGCTGATAGATAGGTTCAGAGCATTGAGGATAAAGATGAGAACCATGATTTAGTGATCTTACATTCCAAAATCATCAACAAGTTCTTGGTACCTTCACTCAATCCAAAGGGTTGGCTCATCGACATACACATTGTGATACCAAAGATTTTGCAATGAATCATACCATTCTTTCTGAAAGGGAGGAAAGAAGGGATGCCTAATGAATTGATCTCTTTCTATTGACAGCTGGAAGATGCCGTGAAGCAGCCGCGGAATGATCCCATGATACAGTCATGCTATGACAATACAGCAGCCATCCTAAAGGAGGTGATGGGCGAGGCTATGAAGATAGAGCAATCAACCTGAAGGAGGTGATCGCCCAAATGACATAGAACTTCGATGCTCAAGCACATGTCGAACAGCAAATACCGGTCTCAAACTCATATAACATCTCCCCTTGAACTTCAGATGGTTCAAGAGTTACCGTCTGGAGTTTTGAATTCAAGTATCTGAATCCATTTGTAATACATGTTTTAGTGAAAAGGTCTGCAATTTGGAGCTAAGAGAAGATGTAAGGAAGCGCCTCGTCAAAAATGGTGGCAAACAAAATGACAATCGCTCGCAGTGTGCCTTATGTGCAGAAAATATTGTTATTGTTATTGTTCTTTTAGTCGAGCACTTGAAGAACGGGAGTTCTCAAACCATGTCAGTGAAGCACATAAGGTAATCAAGTCGAAGGATTCATAAAAACTTCCCCTTTCGTTATCCATTCAGGGGCATTTTTTATATATACATTTGGAATAATTGTCAAATTCGATCAGAAGCAATTGCAATTACTGAACGAACTGTGGTCATCCGAGCAATTGATGCAAAGGTTTCCTTGTAATCGAAATCATTATCTTACGTAAAGCATTTAGATTTATTTATTTTGATTTACCCATCTGGTTTTGCCTTTGACTTTAATACCCATTAGTCCCAAACTGTAGGTTTTCTAGAAGGCAATTGACTAGGTCCCAAGTATGGGTATTTAGTAAAGCAGTTTTTTTTTTTTATCGAACCATGGGGGATCTATTCATGGCGCTCACCGCGCTCCGTACCCAAACAAAGAATCAAGAATACAATTCACCGACACTTGGTTTCCATTGAAAGACTCTTCCGCTGGAGAACCAGAGCCCTCTCTACTAATGAGAGAAATAAGACAATCTGGAATAGAAGTACACCACAAGTCAAAGTCTCCTTCAACAACAAATCTAGCGAGTTCGTGTGCACAACCATTGCAGTTCCGGAAACTGCTAGTGGGGGATAATACCTGTCACCTGGGATTGAATAATTCTACAATCAACTATAATGCTCCGCAGACACCAGGGAGGATCCAGATCTTCTTGTAATAGAAGTTGGGCAATAGTCCTATTGTCACCCTCAACCACCACCTTGGAAAACTTTAGCATCTGAATGATAACTATTAAGGCTTCCTTGAATGCCAAAGCCTCAGCTTCCATAGCAGTTAATTCTTCTATCAAAGCTTCTTTCAGGTGTGGATCTAATCACGCTTTCGCATAGCTTTCAGGTTCATGAACAAATTAAATTATTGTCAGATATTTTTTTAGAAATTCCATAATATTTTGGAGGAAAGCAGTCACGTGCTGAGTAGCAACACTCAGATATAGCTGGTTGTGGACCACTCTCCAGAGAAATCGGACGAGAAAAAAGGAATCGTAAGATCAACTTGATACATCAATGCTTGGTTGAAGCATTTCACGACTGGTTGGATTAATGGTTCCATGATAGGTGAGGAAGAAGTACTGTTAGAGCATCTGTCACTTGCTTCGAAGAAACGATCTAGAAACATAATTGAGTCAAGAGATGCATTAGATGATGCACGGAACCGAGGAAAGAGAATAAAATGGCAACTTTTCCCAAAATGTGACTTGACATGATATTTGAAGCTCCCTTGCAATAAGATCGTACAATCAATAACCCTTTTGCTCGATCAAACAACAACATAATATTATTGAATGTTTTGACAATTTTTCCCGTTTTATATCGGGAAGAAGAACAAAACATGCCAATCCAAAAACATCAAGTAACGAATAATTAGGTGCAGATCCAAACGGACGTTCAACAAGAGGATGACCACCAATAATAGAGGACGGAATATGGTTGATGGCATGTATTGAAGTAAATGAAGTCTCTCACAAGATTTCTTATGAACCAAAGATGATAATAACAAAGCACAAACATAAAGGAAGCCACTCCTTTCTCCACTACCTTGGAGCCCTTAGTAAGATTACATTGTCCATCACCAAAATGGTTGTCGTATTCTTCATCATCAAACTTTTTGGTGATGATCAAGTTGAGGCGGATATCGGGAACATGCCTCACATCTTTGAGCACCAACTTGGACTAAATGTTTTTCTCCAAGCATACATCTCCCCTTCAAATGAACTTGGACATGGCATCATTTCCCATACGAACAAAGCCGAAGTCACCATGTGTGTAGGATGAAAAGAAGTTTACCCCTTGAGTCACATGGAACGAAGCACCTGAATCAATAAGCCAACTAGCGTTGTCACATGTGAGACCAACAAAGCTATCATCACAAATAATGAAAACATCCCCGCCTGAAGTAGGTACAATTGTGTCCTCTTCATCTTTCTTTTCACCATCTTATTCTTTCTTTTGCTCTCTTTTGAAATTTCTACACTCCAACTTCGTAAGACCCGACTTTGTGCAATGATAACATTCTATCCCCTTCGAACGTCCAACAGAGGTTGGGGCTCTACTCCATCTACTGATGGCTCTTTACTCCCACATGAGCAGCTGAAACTGCGCTATATCGAACCAGGTTTCTTCGATGGGCAAAAGGTGGCGATTTGCCCAAGTATGGAGTTAGAAGAGAATGCAAAAAAATGGAAGTTTACCCTTGTGGGATTTGTGCTTGGGAGAAGGCCTTATTACCTCAATCTCAAAAATTTTATCCTTCATTCCTGGCAACTCAAAGGAGGGTTGGATATTTTGTCGAGGGAAAATGGGGTGTTTTGGTTCAAGTTCGAGCTAGAAGCTGATTTTTCTAGGATCATGGAAGGAAGAGTGATGCGAAACAATGCAGGCGAGCAGGAAATCAGCAGTTCAATTGTACCAGCAATGCTTCACTAAAATTAAAAGTTTCAGGTAGGAAGTTTTGTTCAAGCCATCAGCAGGGAATAATGGGTTTTAAAAGGAACTACTCGCATCAGGCAGTTCAATCTCAGTTCTAAGAATTACAATGAGTAATGCTTAAATTAAACGGCAAGAGTCCGTCCCGCAATATCAAATGCTACTGAACTTAACAGGCAGGTGGGGACGCACAACCTCACGATGGTGGACAGCAGTGAGCAGTTGATAATACCCTAGAGACTCAATTGATGGAACCAGGACGTACCTTGCCGGGTAGGGATTTCCTTACTGAAGAGACGACGGCGTTGCGGGAAAGCCAGCGTCACAAGCACGATGCAGGCAATGTTCTCCAAGTACTCCTCCACGCTCTTCCTTCGTCGACCTAGAAATCGAGGAAGGAGGGTTGATGTCGAGGTATCCGTCTGTGTCCAAGATCATGCCGTGTAACACCTGTGGTGTTAGATTTGAGAATAATAGAAATCCTCCATGGCTAGTTTCGTCTTTTTACAGCCAGACTTTTTCTTTGGGCTTTTTCCCAATAAATGGATCGTAAACCTATGAGATGTTTTACGTTCACATTCTCCGTAACTTCGAGCATGTCACGATGGTGCATTCCGTGCAACGATCAGGTGTATGCGCAGCCAGTTTCCGCAGCCCGGCAGATAAACCCTAGAAAAGCGATAATTGGTCGATAGTTGTAGCCGTTTTGTTTTCCACAAGAGATTGGGTGATCGGATCGTAACGAAACAAGATACGTTAGATGAGGCTCTGAGAGAGCCTTCCAATGAGCCTGAGTTAGGGTCGATCCGATACCCGGGTGAATAGTTATTACTATTTTGAGTTTTGGAGTCTTTCCTTCTTTTCGGGAGATCCAGAAGTCAGAAAATTATTTACCAAGCGCTAACGCGTTCACGTTGACGAGACATTTCCAACGAATCCTCTCGGGCCCTATTCCGACTTCCGGTTTGATAGTTACGACCTATTATTCTTTTCAGCCCGGTTGATGGACGAATCGCACCCGGATTCCAACCGAGCCCGGTTCAGGGCTCGGGACCGAGCCCGACCAGCCCTAGAGCCTACCTCTCGGTCTCCTAGCATAACTTAAGCTCTCCTGACCTCCCTCCCCAGTGATTTAAAATCCAAAATTCGGATGGGAATAATCGGACAGGATTGGGATGATGTATCGATCCCTATCGCTCTTTCCTTATCCCTTCGCCTTAACCGACCCTATCCCCAACCCCTATCACAATAGCCCCCCCCCTTTAAATATGAACCGAGAGAGAGGGAGAGAAATAGAGAGAGAACGGGAGAGAGAGAGAGAGAGAGAGAGAGAACGTGAGAGAACGGAATAGAGAGAGAGAGAACGGGAGAGAAATAGAGAGAGAGAGAGAGAACGGGAGAAATAGAGAGAGAGAACGAGACAGAGAGAGAAGGAGAAGAGGCCGAGCGAGGAAGATCGGAGCACCCCATCAGCCCCTCGCCGGAGCACCGACGAGCACGCCGACACCCCCAGGTCAGCCCCTCCTCCTCCCATCTCCTTCGCGACCCCTTTCCTCCTCCCTTGCCGCGGCCCACACGGGCAGTGACTGTCGCCGCTCCGAGCCCCTCCCCGGCGACCACCGACCTCCGGCCGCAACCCCATGCGAGCCCCCTCCGGCCGAGCTTCGGGCTCCGACGGCCGCTCCGGCCGCCTCCCACCGCGTCTCCTCCGTGGGGGTGGTGCGGGAGAGGTCGGCCGAGCGCTCGCCGACGCTCCAGGCCGCCCCTCCCGTCGGCCGCCGGCGCGCAGGAACCCCCCAGGCTGGACGGTCTCGTGGAGAAGAAGGAGTTGGGGAGGGGGGGGTAGTTCAGTAATTTTCCCATGTCTTAATTTAACTGCAACCCGACCCGACTGCACAGCAGACCCGGCCCAACAGTGAACCGGTCTGGTTCACCTGAACCAGACCCGTGAACCAGTCAATTTTGGTTCGACTGCCATTTCTCCGTCCGAACTCGGAATTGGACGAAACCAGCGCCATTCCGACCGGCTCGGAAAATACTACCTGTTGGCCATAGTTTAGTATAATAATTATACTGTTTAATACCCTGTTTTATCCTTGGACCCGATATTATTGCGGTACCGTGGTTTGACCGCCGTTTCATCGTCCGAACTCGGATTCGGACGAAACCAGCGGCATTGTGCTCAGAATATTGAGTCCCACCTATCAAACCCAGAAGATAACCCTAGAACCTCTTCTACCCTAGTGAACCAACCATGCGATCGGTTTCACCGGTTCTACGTGGTTTGACCCGAAACCATTCGACCGAAGTCGGATTCCAGCGAAACTGGAACCATCGGAAAGGGTTCTTCGAGCCCGATTCGATGAGTAGGTTGTGGGGGAAAATCTTCGTGCCGACCCGAAGACCTCGCCTCACCAGTCAATCGAAGTTGAAGTCGAAGATCGTTGTTTGATCTATCGATTGGAGTTGCAACTTTTGATATGTAAGCAGAGAGATGCAATCAGAGAGAGTGTTGACACGAGAAGTGATCTCGGAGTTCAGCCGAAGCCTACGTCTCCGTGCTATAGGGAGCAACCCGAATTCACTAACACTTTTCTCGAAGTAACCTCGACAGGCCGAGTATTACTGAAGCCTCTTTGATCTCTTCAAAGACAAGAAGAAGATCAAGGAGAGGTAGAGGGTAAGAGGAGATAGAGGTTTCTGAGACAGATATCAGATGATGGCACTGATCTGTTTTCATAGCTCTGGTTTGAGTTCTGGAGTTTCAGGTTTTGAAAATCCGATCTCAGGGTGGAAATCAGAAGTTTTGGGATCTTAGATTCGATTCTTTTACATTCGAAGGCTCTGCTATTTATAGAATTTTCTGATAGTAAAAGGCGGTTTCTGCTGCAGCATCTGGGGATCCTCCAGGTAAAGCTGGCGGGCCTCGCTACCGTCTTCTGGGGGATTCCACAGGTTCTTGGTCCCACCAGGCAGGGCTGGTGGGTCCCGCGATTGTCCTCATGGGCCCACCAGGCAGGGCCGGTGGGTCCCGCGGTAGTCCTCGTGGGCCCACCAGGCAGGGCCGGTGGGTCCCGCGGTAGTCCTCGTGGACCCACCAGGCAGGGCCGGTGGGTCCCGCGGTAGTCCTCGTGGGCCCACCAGGCAGGGCCGGTGGGTCCCGCGGTAGTCGTTAATCTTCTGCTAAAATTTGCACCCACATAGGTTTAGCTTCTGTTTACTTGTTTGGCCTAGTATTGTTTAGGATCGAGTTCTTCAGTCGCACGGATTTGCATGCTGTCGACTCAGTGTTAGTCCCCTATCGAGGGTGCCCGACTATCCTTGGCATAGAACCCTCGTCGTTGATTCTTCTGTTTTAATCGATAGCATTGTGATATAGAGCTGTGGTTATTATCAGACCTTGATCGTGGTGATCCAGCGGAGACGGATCAGAGGCAACTAGCAGGAGTCGTGTGCGATCGACAATCAGGTGACATCTACTACCCTTGCGTGGTCTTTAATAGTGGGAAATGAGAATGACTAAGGGTAGGTGTCCAGGACACTGCATGCGGGCCCCGCCGGGCATCGTCGCATGTGGTCAAGTGGACCCCGCCTTGCATGCGGAGTCGCGAGTCCGGCGCGCATGCTTAAAATATTAATAGAATAATAATAATGATTGCTTTTGATTGTATGGACACCGTAATTAGGATTCCCTTAAATTAAATAATAAATTGAATAACTAATAATTATCGAGACCCACCCTCCTGAGAGGAGTATGGCAACCCTAGCACACGGGTCACTGGGATGAGTGTTTTGCTTTATTGATTTATTATGTTGCATGGGTTGCGAGAGCAGTACGGGACCAGGGGTAAATTGTTGGAAATTGATAAGCATTAAATATACCTTTTGTAGCTTCAGTATATATGTTGAAAGATGTTATATGAGAATCTACCTGGTTAGAAGGTAGAGACCCCGTACGCGCATGGGCCGTGAACCACCCTGCGCGTACAGCCGAAGTTAAGTAGGTTAGGGGTCACGGGCAAGGGTTGTGGTAAAGCCAATAGGAGGTGCCCTCGAGTAGGGATTGGCCTAGCAACCCTGTCCCGGGGAGTTGAAGTCCCCATAGTAAAGCAAGTTGGGCGGTAGAACTCCACCGTGAAAGACGGGAAACCCCTTATGATCATCTGGGTGATTTGTGCATGATGTTGGTGGATGCACGGCGAGAGAGTTGGCCCTCTATATCGAAATAAAAGGCCCTATAGTAATGCCCGACCGGGGGCAGGATGAACAAAATATCCGGGGTTCACATTTTTGTTAGTGTGTGTGTTTTATCTATACATGAAATTAGAATTGTGTGACTGTTTATATGATGACTCCGTGACTTTATCTGAACGTATTATTTAATTTGTTCTTTAATGCTGTAGAACATTGAATGGACTTCATGTTAGATAACCTAGTGACAGTAGGAATTGCATGTGAATATAGACTACTGATAGGTTTAGGTATCATTCTGCAAACTTTGATTCTACTAGAACTGATAGATCTCATCTTAATTTATTAAGATTAGTTGTCTCATATTATTATAGACTATTAGGATGTCACTAGCCATTAATTTGGCTAATCTCCCAATTTCCTATTGGGGGCTACTCTTTCCCACGAGTAGGCTCAGTTGCAGGTCCAGAGGCTCAGGAGTAGCAGTAGGATTCCAGAGGCGGAGTTAGAGTTGCAGTGTTACCTTTCGGCTTAGTATGCCAATCTTGTAGTCTTTTCTCTTCAGACATTGTAATTGTATTGGAATAAGAGTTTTCATTAGTTAGTTAGTATTCTATGGTTGTAGTTGCAATGGTTCCAGCTGAATTCTTTTGGGTAGGCCTCTCCTCAAGGCCCCAAGCCTATGATAGATCATGATGAAAATATAAGTGCATATAAATGACTAAATTGATTAACCCTGTAGATAGGAACCCTATACTGGTGCACCTGAGTGTTAGGACGTGGATGAGACCACTTGGCTAGCCGTAGGAGGCTTGAGTCTCGTGCTCCCTCAGATAGACTCCTGTCAGTATGTAGTGGCACCGACAGGTCACTCATACTGAGAGGATATGACTTTTAAAGGTTGAGCTTGACTAGATAATATCTTCTCTCTGTTGATAATTTCTCTTTCTTTGCTTTTTAATAAAAATGGTTTTTTTGAAAAATCAAATTTAAAAGATTCCCCTCTTGTTTCTCCCTCCTCTTTGTTTTACATATTAGAGAGCGTAGAAGAAGCCCTGTGAGAACCCAAATTGGTATAGTTAAGTAACCAGACCCAAAATCCTCTTCTTTTCCTCATCTCACACCCCAGGGATCGGTCTTCAGATTTCTGGGGCGTGACATGCCGTGATCCGCGTCTGGGTCCGCCACGCAAGCATGCTGGCGGGTTTGGAGAGGGAGGGGAGAGGTGGTTTTCGAGGGGGGGTTTGGGCTTGCCGGACTGAGAGGGAAAGAGAGGGGTGTGGGTGGCGTGGGGTCGGGCTACAGGAAAGAAGGGGGAAAGGGGTTGGGCTTGGGACGGGTCATAGGACCGGGGGGAAAGAGGGGGGGGGGGGCTGGGGTAGGGCAGAGGAAGGAGGGAGGGGAACGGGCCTGGACCGTAGGGAGAGGGGTCGGGTTCGGGGTCGCAGCACAGGGAGAGAAGGGGGGGGGGGGTCTTCGGGCCTGGGCGCGGGAGAGGGGAGGCCGGGGCTGGACGCGAGAGAGGAGGGGATCGGGGCTAAGGCAGGGGTTGATCATAGGGGGGGGGCGGCGGGCTGGGCTTTGGTCGGCGCGGCAGAGGGAGGAGGGACGGGATCGGGTCGGGCTTGGGTCGGGGCTGCAGCAGAGAGGCGGAGGGAGGAGTCGGCTGGAGTTTAGGAAATAGGTAAATTCGGCTAGGGTTTCACACTCCTAGCACGAACCTAGGGTTTCACACACCTAGGGTTTGGGGTCGGGTTTCATACACCTCACCCTGTTGTCACTCAACACAAAGTGGAGAAACAAGTTTTTTATTTCATTATTCAGTACCTCACATTAGAAGACAGGGGCCTTTATAAAGGCATACAACGACAGGTCCACACGGCCAACAGGCGAGGTGGGACTAAACACAAGTGCAAAAGATAAAGACACAAAAACAACATAGAATCGAGACGAGACAAATGATCACATCCACAAGCTAAGTTAGCTCCTCCTGTGTTGGTACACGTGCCATGGGTTCGACTTGAGGTAGATGTCCGCATCATTCTCCTGGGGTGAGAGAACTCGACCCTATCGAGTAAGGCTCGGTACGGCTCTCGTACAGCTCCAGCAGGTCTGGGTCCATCTGCTGGGGTCCCTGATGCTCAATCCAAGCGTCCTCGGAATGGGGCCTTCCTTTCCAGCAAACCAGGTACCGTCGGATTCCACTATCTCTACTAGAGACAATCTCGTCATCCAGAATATTATCAATGCCTTTTGCTGTATATGGTGAAGATATTTCTGGGAGTGGGGTAGGGGGGGCACTCAGGGGCTAAGTCCAGGGTAGGCTCATCTAGTAATGGATTTCTAGGGTTAAAATCTGGGCCCTTGTAAGCCATCAGGTCTTTAATATTGGAGGTGGAACTGATGCCAAAACCCTCGGGTGATTCAATAACATAAGCATTATCATTTAATTTCTTTAAAACCCAAAAAGGACCTGCACTGCGCGTATGTAGTTTCTTAACAATTCCCGAAGGAAACCATTCCGGACGAATCCGGACCATCACATAATCTCCCACACTGAAAGTCTGAACTCGCTTCCGGGCATCGCCCCTTAATTTATAGCTTGCATTGCTCTGTTCAATTTTGTTACCGATTTCCTTATGTAAATCATGCACATGAGATGCAAAAGCAGATGCCGACTCAGAAATTCTATGATGCTCAGACATGGGAGTAAGATCGACTGGTTGCCTAGGTTTAAACCCGTGCACGACTTCATGAGGACTCATACAAGCAGTCATGTTGGCAGATATATTATGTGCGGACTTAGCAATGGATGAGATAAGATCCCAACTCTTAACGTGTTCACCTATCAAGGTACGTACAAGGTCTCCCGGACTCCTATTGACAACTTCAGTCTGGTCATTGGTTTGGGAATGGAAGGTAGTGGAGAACTGGAGCCTGGTGCCCAACTTGTGCCATGGGATTTTCCAACAGAAATTGGTGATCTTGACATCCTTGTTGGGCATGATTTCAGGCAATCCGTGTAACTTCATGACGCCATCGGACGTCTTGGAACAAGGGAGGAAATGGGTCACCTTAGCGAATCGGTCTACGAAGATTAGGACCGAATCATGCTCCTTGAAAATCTTCTTAGCTAGGGTTGATTGTTGTTCGGCCTGACTACTCTTAGGTTGGGAGGGACCCAGTTTGACCTTCTTGTCCTCATGCTCAAATAGGCACATGTTCGAACGGCCATAAATAAGAACATTATTGTCAAACAGACAAGGTCGTCCCCGAATGACTTGACCCGCGTCCATGGTCAGAATATCACACCATGTTTTGTCTGGGTAAACATTGAAGTTTATGGGGAGAAGGCACCATTGCTTGACCTCCAGGGTGGTCGAATTGATCCAGGGGACCTGATAGGGTCGAGGGTGGGGGACGGCCTTGAGGCCAGTCTTAGATATCACGGTTAATGACACGGTATTGATGTAACTACTGCTATCAACGATGACCTTACAGTTCTTATCCCTAATCTTTGTGAACGTGTGGGAAATGACAGTACGCCTCCAGTTATCTTGATTCTTGGGTCGAGACAGGGCGCACCTAACAACTGACATGGAGGGAGATGACATCGGTTTAAGGGAACTCAAGATGGCTTCGTCATCATCATCAAAGTCTCTATCTTCTTCTTCCGCTTGATAGACGAATTCTGCCTCTCTGGCATCTATCACTTCAATGAGATTGCCATCAATAATGTTGACTTTGACATGGCTTGCACAGTTTGCGGCCACATGTCCGTAGCTTTGGCATTTACAACACATGATGAGGGGACTTACTTTGGAGAAGTCTTTCTCAGGGCCCTTGTCATGGTTGTCTCTCTCATTGCTTCTACTGGTGGAGTCGGCTCTTGGTTGGGATTCGTTGGGGTAGGACCGACTTAGGTAGTTGTCTGAGAAGGGCCGAGGGACTCTGCTTCGGGAATCTTGATCCCGATGGAAATGGTTGGACCTAATGCTATCGAGGTTCTGAACTAAGGCATAGGCTCTTTCCAACTCTGTAACATCTCAGGTAAGGAGCTCACTCCTCAGGTCTTCTCTTAAACCTGATCGAAAACGTGCCTGGACCTGTGCAGGGGTTTCTGTTCCGAGGACATTGCAGCAAGTTAGGAACTCGTCGAATTCGGTGACATAGTCCCTGGCTAATTTGTTGCCTTGGGTGAATTGGTGCCATTGGTCCAATAGGTGGGCCCGATACGATGGGGGCACATACTGGCCCTTTAGCTCATTCTTCATGGTGACCCAAGTATCAATGGGGTCTTGAGTTTTGGCGGCTCTCAAGGCTTCTATATTAATCCAGTATTGGCTGACGGGTCCACTAAGCTTCATGGCAGCGAATTGCACTTTTCGCGGTTCGATTAAAGGGTACCAGGCAAAGTATCGGTCCATGGACTGGAGCCAGTACAAAAAGAATTGGGGATCGTGCCTGCCATCGAAAGAGGGCACCCCTAACCTGATGCTCCGGAGATACTGTTCATCCGGGTCTTTATTGTTCTGCCAAGGTGGCCGAAAATCTTGAGGGTCCATGGGTGGTGGAGCTTGAGGTAGAGCTTGGTCCAGACAGTTAAAACGGTCATTGGTATTACGCCGACAAGCGGTGAGGTTCTGGTTCATAGTTGCTATTCCTTGGGCTAACTCGGCAAGTGCCCTAGTTAAGACCTCGGGATCCATATTGTCCGACTCACTCGACTCTCTTAACAGATAGGACCTACCTCTACGGGTTGGCATGCAAAGACAAACTCACAACATGATGCATGCTGATTTTGTTAAATATGGCAATCAAATGTAATAACTAAAAGAAAATTTTCCTAGATGCAAGTATGCAACACAACTAACAGTTCCTACCTACAACCATGCTCTGATACCAAAATGATGCGAAACAATACAGGCGAGCAGGAAATCAGCAGTTCAATTGTACCAGCAATGCTTCACTAAAATTAAAAGTTTCAGGTAGGAAGTTTTGTTCAAGTCATCAGCAGGGAATAATGGGTTTTAAAAAGAACTACTCGCATCAGGCAGTTCAATCTCAGTTCTAAGAATTACAATGAGTAATGCTTAAATTAAACGGCAAGAGTCCGTCCCGCAATATCAAATGCTACTGAACTTAACAGGCAGGTGGGGACGCACAACCCCACGATGGTGGACAGCAGTAAGCAGTTGATAATACCCTAGAGACTCGATTGATGGAACCAGGGCGTACCTTGCCGGGTAGGGATGTCCTTACTGAAGAGACGACAGCGTTGCGGGAAAGCCAGCATCACAAGCACGATGCAGGCAATGTGCTCCAAGTACTCCTCCACGCTCTTCCTTCGTCGACCTAGAAATCGAGGAAGGAGGGTTGATGTCGAGGTATCCGTCTGTGTCCGAGATCATGCCGTGATCCGCGTATGGGTCCGCCACGCAAGCATGCTGGCGAGTTTGGAGAGGGAGGGGAGAGGTGGTTTTCGAGGGGGGGTTTGGGCTTGCCGGACTGAGAGGGAAAGAGAGGGGTGTGGGTGGCGTGGGGTCGGGCTACAGGAAAGAAGAGGGAAAGGGGTTGGGCTTGGGACGGGTCACAGGACCGGGGGGAAAGGGGGGGGGATTCGGGCTACAGTGCAAGGAGAGGGAGTCGGGGTCGGGGGGGCTGGGGTGGGGTAGAGGAAGGAGGAAGGAGGGAGGGGATCGGGGCTGGACCGCAGGGAGAGGGGTCGCAGCACAGGGAGAGAAGGGGGGGGGGGGATCTTCGGGCTTGGGCGCGGGAGAGGGGAGGCCGGGGCTGGACGCGGGAGAGGAGGGGATCAGGGCTAAGGCAGGGGTTGATCGCAGGGGGGGGGGGGGGGGGGCGAGTTGGGCTTGGGTCGGCGCGGCAGAGGGAGGAGGGACGGGATCGGGTCGGGGCTGCAGCAGAGAGGCAGAGGGAGGGGTCGGCTGGAGTTTAGGAAATAGGTAAATTCGGCTAGGGTTTCACACTCCTAGCACGAACCTAGGGTTTCACACACCTAGGGTTTGGGGTCGGGTTTCACACGCCTCACCCTGTTGTCACTCAACACGAAGTGGAGAAACAAGTTTTTCATTTCATTATTCAGTACCTCACATTAGAAGACAGGGGCCTTTATAAAGGCATACAACGATAGGTCCACACGGCCAACAGGCGAGGTGGGACTAAACACAAGTGCAAAAGATAAAGACACAAAAACAACATAGAATCGAGACGAGACAAATGATCATATCCACAAGCTAAGCTGGCTCCTCCTGTGTTGGTACACGTGCCATGGGTTCGACTAGAGGTAGATGTCTGCATCAAAGAGTCTGGCATTTTGAAGGCCGTCCTTTGATTTTGCACAAATGGGCACGAGGTATGTGTAGTGAACGGGAGGTAGTTTCTAAGATCCCTATTTGGGCAAAATTTCCTAACCTTGAAGGGGATCTATGGACTGAACCTATGCTTAGTCGTTTGGGGAGTGTGTTTGGGACCCCTATTTATATGGATCAAGCCACTGCTGGGGGAACGAGGGCACAGTTTGCACGGATTTGTGTGGAGATCAACGTGGAAGATTCGCTTCCGAGTAGAGTTCAAGCGAGGAATGATAAGGGGGAGTTTCTTTCTTGGCAGCCAGTGAAGTTTGACTGGATACCTACGAGGTGCAAGCCATGCAAAACTTTCGATCATAGTGGGAACCGTTGTACCAAGCATCCGAAGATGGTCCGAACATAGTAGGCTAAATCTTGGCAGCCATTAATGCCTACAGGCACTCTGAATGCAAGGAAAACTCCCCATGGGAGTACTCCTTTCACCTCCAAAGGTAAGGCTGTGATAGATGAAGGATGGCATGTCATTGGTGGGGCTCCTGCTAAGCCAAGGATGCCTCCCTCGACGGCAATGAATTTGCCTACGAGTTCCCGATTTTCAGCTCTTGTAGCTGGTGAAGGAGTTGATGGTGTAGTAGATGCAGTAGCTTATGTTGTAGATGGTGTAGTGGGGATAGGGGAAAGTGCTGCTATGACTGATGTTACGCAGGAATCTGGAAAGGCTGATGCTGAAACCAGGAAAGCTGATGTTACGCAGGCAGATGATGCTGTAACAGAAGCAAATGGTGGGGCTGATGCTGCTGTAACAGAGGATGTTGGTGGGGTTGATGTTACTGTAACAGAGACTGGTGGCGGAGGCATTGTTGGTGGTACAAAGGAGGAAGAGACCAAAGTTACGCGAGCAGTGGGTGCTGCTGTTTCAATATCTGCTGCAGCAGACGATGTCATTGTTACGCAATTAGAGACTGCTGCAGTTGCTGAAGACTTTACAGATGCTGGTGTTACATCACCTGCTGGCGCTTTTATTGCTAGCGTAACAATGGCAGAATCTGCTGTTACGCTAGCGACTGACAATGTTACACCAGAGATTGCAGTGATTGCAGGCAATATTACGCTAGAGAATGAAGGGGTTGTTGTCCAAACAGAGAGTTCAGCTAGTGAGGAGGAGAGACCAATTGTGTTAGCTCTCGATAGTGGGAGTGGGGTCGTAGTTGGAGGTGCTAAGAAGCATCCTGGTTGGCGAAGCCAACGAGAAGGAAGTCCCAGCGTAACTATTCCTACTCTTCAACAATCTCGTCGGAAGCAGGTTTTGAGGGCTCGTTTATGGCAGGATACGGCGGGGCTATCTGAAGAAGCGGATTCAGGGGTTTTTCAGGATCTTGCTCAGGATGGGGAGGCTCCAGATCGAGTGGAGCAGGCAGGCATTGATCATTCTTTTGATCAGTACAAGAAATTGCCTCCTCATCTTGCCAACTGCCCCACTATCCTTACCATGCTGAATCCAGAGTTTCAGGCCCGAGCTAAAGAATCCTGGCCTAAGGGTCAGTCTGATAGGGTTACGAGGAGCAGGGGGGCCAGTTAGTGAAGTCAGGGTTTTGGTTCATTGTGCTATTGTGATAGTCTTAGGTGAGTGTTGGGTATTACCTCAAGTCCGGGGGCTACCATGTTGGTCTGCTCTCCGTGCGATGAGATAGGGTTTTCTTGTTGTTGTAGCCTATTAGGTTGTGTGGTCTGCTTGCTCACTCAGAGACAAGCCGTGTCCTGTAACTGCCTTTATTTTCAAGTAATAGATTAGTTTTTTACCCTTCAAAAAAAAAAAAAACATTCTATCCCCTTCCTTGACTGGGATCTTTCTTGATCCTTCATCATGAATAAGCTTCCGGCTTTTACTTCTCCCCCATTTTGCCATAACAAGACCTTCTGAATCTGAAGAGGAACCCAAGACTTTCCTTTTTGTTTCTTCGTTCACAAACTACCTGTCACTTGGCTCATAGTGACAATCCCATCCAGAGCCGAGTTGCTAAGTTACACCACAAGAGTTTCCCAACTAACGGCCAACAAAGTAAGGAGCAAAAATGCTTACAATTCATATTCGAGCATCATCATCATGGAGGAAAGTTGGTACACAATACTCTAATATTCATTCAAATGCTCGGGTATGGAGCTACCCTCTTTGTACTTCAAATTCACAAACCTTTAGATAAAAATGGATTGATTTTTCGGCCGCTTTTCTTTCATAGAATTTTTTCAACTTCTTCCAAACAGAGTATGCGGCATGGTGAAACATGCCATCATCTAACCATTGCTAAATGGATCCCACGGCTTTTTGATTGAACTTTCCCATTCTTCATTGCTCATATTCCCCGATTTGGTTTCGTGACCCTTGACGGGTCCATACAAGCCTTTGAAATATAAGAGGTCTTCGATCTTTGATTTACAAATCACCCAATCATTCAACTTCAAACTAACCACATAGATCACACTAGACTACATGCTTCACACAAGTATTTTGTCTAATACCTTGTAGACACAACCCAATTGCTCTGATGCCACTGGGTCAAAAAAAAAACAATTTTCCCTCTTTGTGCAAACAAATGGAGAATGTCAGCAACAAACAAGATAAACAAATCAAGCACACAAAGACACCAAGAATTTTACATGGAAAACATCTTTGATGTGAAGGGGAAAAACCATGGGACCGAATTCCGTCCAAATCTTTCACTATCTCAACAATTGGCCTACAATGATTACTTCTCTAGACAAAGCAATTGGCTACTGAATCTCAAAAGAAAGCACTCTCTTGGATGCACAATGATCTTCACCCACAAAATAGAATACAACAACAAAGAAAGATCTGACCAAAATGGAGAACTCTTCCAAACACTGTGGAGAAACTGATCAATCTTCCATTCACCTGCATGAAGCTTCCGTCATGGGAAACAAGTGAATAGTCTTCCTCCTTCTTAAGAACAAAGTGTGCAGAACACTCCTCCACGAAGAGCAAAACTCCCCCAAAGTCAGATTGCATCTTCACCCCACTTTTCCAAGGCCAAAACCACTCCAAGAGATGGTCAAACATGCAATAAATCCACCTCCACTCATGCTAACCACAAAACAAGCTTTTGTGCAATGCAACCATGCATGAAGGAGAGAGAACGAGTGGGAAAAGTTTGTGAGGAAATAAAATCTGGAGCATGCAACCTACACCATGTGGGTCCACCTCCACATACGAGGAACAACCCAACACTTCTGTGCCATGCAAGGGATATATGGCACCAGAGTATTTATATGATGGCCACCCTCGGCGCATGAAAGAGGGATTGTTTTTTTTTTAATGGATTATTGGATGTGCTTGATATCATTTGACTTGATAATATTGAAGTGGCTAGAAATGTATATGTTGTTGGCAAACTTATATTCTCTCTTTTGTATATATCAATAGGATTGGGAAACCACAGAGATACAATAAGGTATCTACAACCATAAGATAATACATTTATGTAGAAAACTATCCAACACAAAGGGAAATATCACAAGGCATGTGCAATTGACCTTTCAAAGTCATGTAATCTCTCCTCTTCCAATTCTTGATCCATAATGTTATAGTTAGCTCACATTACATCTTGTAGCATTCCCGTATTGCATTGACTAGCAAAACATATCAAGAAGTGTAGATTTCGTTAGGCTAGAGGGCCCATCTGGTGGATGCACTAGACATTTGATGTAGGTCTCTGCATATGGTATCTAAATTAGTGAAATAAAACCATGATAGTGGTGAGTGATGACAGGTAGATTGATTTTTGTAACTTTTCATAGTAGATCTTTGTTACAAATACGACAAATAAAAGGGTTATTTACCAATTAATCATTGAAATTAGGCCTAATTGCATAAGTCCTTCAAATCTGACTATTAGTTTATCGGCCCCCGTATGTCGCTGAAATTGTGCATGTTAGCCTTTCCGTCATAATTCGCCATGATCTGGTCACTTAAGTATTAATGGTATACCTGTTTCAGGGAAAATGTTAACAAGGAAACCATCTCATTAAACTCTATTGGCAACTGATTTTCAAAAAACTAAAGTGTGACCACTCAACTTCTAAAGTTTCATTGTGTGGACTATTTTTTAAGAAAAATATTTAGTTTGTCACTTTGTTGTACCAAGTGGAAGACTGTTGGATTTTCGGATTGGCACGTCATACAAAAAATAATCAAAACCTAGCTTGTGAATTGTCTGAGAATCCTAATTGAGATTAGGATGTTGGGTTTTGTCATGTGTTGGCCACACGTGACATGAGGATGGACCAAAAAGACTCCGTACGGGTTGGCCTTTAATGAGAAGCAAAACCCATACGTTTGTGGTTAAGTAATGAATCTTAGTCCTTCATCTAATCCTATGAATGGTTGGATTAGATATTAGCTATTAGGGTTTTAGGGGTGTCCTAGTTTAGTTATAAATATATAAATAGATGCCTCCAACATCTATTGGGGTAATCCTTCACCCAAGGACTAAACTAGAAACGCCTCTCTCTCTCTCTCTCTCTCTCTCTCTCTCTCTCTCTCTCTCTCTCTCTCTCTCTCTCTCTCTCTCTCTCTCTCTCTCTCTCTCTCTCTCTCTCTCTCTCTCTCTCTCTCTCTCTCTCTCTCTCTCGGCTACAAGGTTTCGTCTACGAAGAAACGACTTCGTCTTCATCTGTGATCAAAGGAGAAACTCAGCACAAGGATCATGCAATCGTCTATGGGAGATATATGTTTCATCGTTGCTGGTTATTGTAGATCATATCTATATGTATTCATCGGATTGTTAGAGGTTTTCCTATTGAAATCCTAACACTGGTATAAGAGCGATTTTATTGTTTCTGAGTTTTCCCCGGTCTTTAATCGTCACTAAAATTTTGGTTTTAATGTCATAGCATTCAAGGGTTGCGGTGTCGGCACATAGATTGCCAGCGGCAGCCCACCGACAAACCACAAGAAAGGCCAGTGTGCTTAGTACCCTAGACAGTGTGTCACGCGCCCTGGTATGGATGTGCCCTCTTCTCCCAGTGCGCCAAAGTTACAAAAAGCGATGAGGGGGAAAATGTGAGTACATAAAATATTCACGCCCTCACTCGGCATTACAGAGAAAACTCTTTGAACTTTGAAGAGGAGTGCAAGAGAGCAAAGTGAAGGGGGAAGGGGGAAAGTGGGTGGCAATCCCGCCCCCCATGACCTGGCCTTATCCTCCCTCAAACACCCTTTAACCCGGAACCCGACAACCTAGCCTTGAGCAACAAGAAGCCGCCCCTCCGAAAGGGAAAACATGCCAAGGCGCTTCCAAAGATGACCACTCCAGACCCAACTTGGAAGGGATAATTGTCATCACGTGATAAGTCAAGCTTGAACCGCCTCATGTGGTAGGACAGCTACCCTAATGTGATTAGTCGAGGTTTCATAGCTCCATGTGGGGGTAGACATATGCCTTGTAAGAAACATACCCTCTCCCCCTTCAGAATTTAACTATAAAATGGAGGGGAGGAGTATTGAGAAAAGGGCTGGTAAGACTCTTGTAAACCCTATAGCAATAATTCAATAAACCATCCCTTGACGGAACAAAACCACACTATTCCAGTATCCTCTGAGTTTTTACTCTCTTCCTTTCTCCAAGAATCTCTTTTACTCATAGCAAGAAGAATCATCAAAAGGCATCCATTCTAGGAGCCTCAACGCTTTCTCCATCCCACACTCTCAACCTAGGCAACTAGCTAGGACCCCAAAATCCACAGAGCCAAATCATATTCTCATAACGTAAGCCCCCACCGCTTCATCCTTGTTTCGATATATTTGAAGAGAAAAGAGCAATAAGAGGAATCCAGGATCTCTGCTTCCGAAGAAGAAATCAATCAATCTTGTGGGAAGGTTCACTCCAAAAAATTGCACCCACATCTCTTATGAGGATATAGTAATCATATTATGCTCTCCAAAAATGTTTAGTGGCAAATCCAATTCTTAGGATTTCATCAGTAAAGAAAAATCTTGGCAGACATCAAATATCATGAAAACTAGGGTAATATTGAGAAAATTCTCGTAATAAAATTTTATGGATCTCCCTACAGAAATATGGAAACAAAGTAAAGAAAGACCGCAATATTTGGAGGGAGAGACAAAGATGTGGAACATTGGAGGAGATGCAATGTCATGAGATATCTACAGGGGACTTAAGGACTATATGCTTACATATAGATACTCTGATGATCTAAAGTTAGTCCTATATTTTGCTTATGACTTTGCAGGTTGCGTTGACTCTAGAAAGTTGACATCGGGTTATGTTTTTCTTTTAGCAAGTGGTGTTGTCTCTTGGAGAAACATCAAACAAACCCTTAAGATATCATCAACTATGGAGGTAGAGTACGTTGCCCTTTATGAGACATCCTCACAAGCATCTTGGCTAAAGAACTTTACCACGAGAACTAGGATTGTGGATTTCATTTCCAGACCTCTGAAGATCTACTGTTATAATGTCGTTGTTGTATTCTTCTAAAAGAACAACAGGAGTGGGAGTTGATTAATGGTTCCATGATAGGTGAGGAAGAAGTACTGTTAGAGCATCTGTCACTTGCTTCGAAGAAACGATCTAGAAACATATTGAGTCAAGAGATGCATTAGATGATGCACGGAACCGAGGAAAGAGAATAAAATGGCAACTTTTCCCAAAATGTGACTTGACATGATATTTGAAGCTCCCTTGCAATAAGATCATACAATCAATAACCCTTTTGCTCAATCAAACAACAACATAATATTGTTGAATGTTTTGACAATTTTTCCCGTTTTATATCGGGAAGAAGAACAAAACATGCCAATCCAAAAACATCAAGTTACGAATAATTAGGTGCAGATCCAAACGGACGTTCAACAAGAGGATGACCACCAATAATAGAGGAAGGAATATGGTTGATGGCATGTATAGAAGTAAATGAAGTCTCTCACAAGATTTCTTATGAACCAAAGATGACAATAACAAAGCACAAACATAAAGGAAGCCACTCCTTTCGCCACTACCTTGGAGCCCTTAGTAAGATTACATTGTCCATCACCAAAATGGTTGTCGTATTCTTCATCATCAAACTTTTTGGTCATGATCAAGTTGAGGCGGATATCGGGAACATGCCTCACATCTCTGAGCACCAACTTGGACTCAATGCTTTTCTCCAAGCATACATCTCCCCTTCCAATGAACTTGGACATGCCATCATTTCCCATACGAACAGAGCCGAAGTCACCATGTGTGTAGGATGAAAAGAAGTTTACCCCTTGAGTCACATGGAACGAAGCACCTGAATCAATAAGCCAACTAGCGTTGTCACATGTGAGACCAACAAATCTATCATCACAAATAATGAAAACATCCCCGCCTGAAGTAGGTACAATTGTGTCCTCTTCATCTTTCTTTTCACCATCTTTTTCTTTCTTTTGCTCTCTTTTGAAATTTCTACACTCCAACTTCGTAAAGCCCGACTTTGTGCAATGATAACATTCTATCCCCTTCCTTGACTGGGATCTTTCTTGATCCTTCATCATGAATACCTTATTTTATATAAAAACCTTATTTTGAGCAGTGAATGAAGTTTTATCATGCCTCAAATTTGTACACTTAAAGTTTTGAGACAAAGTTCCGCATAGAGTGAAGCATGCATTCACTCATAAAGTTCTTTGTCACATAAAGTGCTTGGTCAGGAATGATTGATTATATTGTAATACATGGAAGGAAATGTCTATCTGTATGGACACGACTGCCATGATCAAGTGATTAAAAACTTTTATTTGAGCTTAAGCATACCACATAAGGAAATATGGGTATTTTTTGCTTTCGAAATTTGTATGCGCATACTAAAGTTTTTGATTGCTCGTTACTCATTAAGTCATTGAGCCAAGTGGGAGGGTATCGGGCTTTATCACGTTGGCCACACGTGACATGAGGATAGCCTAATAAGACTCCCTACGGGTTGGCCTTTAATAAGAAGCAAAACCCATACGTTTGTGGTTAAGTGATGAATCTCGGTCCTTCATTTAATCCTATGGATGGTCAGATTAGATTTCAGCTATTAGGGTTTTAGGGGTGTCATGTCTTAGTTATAAATAGATGCCTACAGGCTACAACATCTATTGGGGTAATCCTTCAGCCAAGGACTAAACAAGAAACATCTCTCTCTCTCTCTCTCTCTCTCTCTCTCTCTCTCTCTCTCTCTCTCTCTCTCTCTCTCTCTCTCTCTCTCTCCTTGTTCGGCTATGAGGTTTCGGCTATGAAAAACCGGCTTCGTTTTCATCCGTGATCAAAAAAGGAATTCAGCATAGCGATCATGTAATCGTCTACGGGAGGTATATGTTTCATCGTTTCACTTATTGTAGATCCGATCTAGATGTATTCATCAGATCATTTGGGATTTCCATGTTGAAATCCTAACATAGGACTCCAATATGTGATCAAATTGGCCAGATTTCGTAAGGGTGGGTGGTCTCCTAATACAAGTAGGGGTGCAACTCCCCAAGTTATTAGAATCCCAATCCATGAAGGGAAGGGATTAGGGATCTAAAGATTCTAAAGGTTTTATAAATAGGAGTTATGTCTCCTCTCCTCTTCCAACCCCATGCAAGGAATCACGTCGAAGTTAAGGGTGATGGAATAGGAAGACACCCCAAATCCTGGTTTGGATTCTATCTCGTATCCAACACATATGTTCCAAAACCCTAATCTCCATTGTAGAATCATGCATCAAGTCCTAGATCGTTTACCACCGGATCCGAGAAAGCTAAAGCTTAGCTTCAATAGTGCGATGTGTAGAATTTCAGATAAGGCGGGTGCTGGTTTTATCATCCAGGACTCAATAGGGGTCTATTGTTTGGACAGGAAGCATCTTGATTATCAGATAAGGGAGGTGTGCTCCGGATCGACTAGCATGCTAGGGTAGGGCTCCACATAGGATTTGCTTCGGGGACTCGGAGTTCCAGAGTGTGCTATGATGGACATGGTAAAAGTGGATTGCAACTCATGTCTTTTAGATAATTCAGTTTTCCGTTGTTCCAAGATCTTTTTAACCAAAAAAAATCACATTTGTCGTGAGAAAGAGCATGCCCCATCAATTCAGCCAAAGCCCTCATCAAAATCATTTGGGTAGGATTTTAATAGCATTGCGCCATGATCAACTGTTGTTGTTACTGATGTCACTGATTAAAGGTCTTCAAGTGTCTCTAAACTATGACAAATTAACAAGGAGAGTTCTAAAAGAAGATTAAGGAGATCTATATTAAATTATTAACATACGAAGTAACTTCAATTGTATTCATGGCAGAAAGAATTCATACAATGGGAAGGACCCATCAATAATGGGAAGAAAATATATAAAAATAGCATCCTCATCTCTCACACAGTGTCGAGCATTAGCTCTTTCGACTCTTCAACTTCAAGAATCTTTTTTCTCAGCAAACGCATCAGCACCTTATGCAGCTCCACCAAACTAATGTCTCCTCCTCTGCTTCTTGATAGTCGTCCTCATTCTCAAGGCTAACATAAGCTTCCACGTACATCCTCAAAGGGGAATGCTTGAAGAGTCGATTCTTCAAAACTATTCACTTTCGCCTTAGTAGAAGCGAAGGGGTTTGCTTTCTGCCGAGTTATAGGAGAGAGATGGAGAGGAGGGGACACTTTGTGCTGAGTAGGAGGGTAGGGGGACTTCACTTTCTGTTCCATTACAGAAGGGAGGGGCCTCCTCATATTTGTTTGTGTTATAGGAGGGAGAGGGGGGCCCACTTTCTGCTAGGTAGGAGGGTGGGGGGACTTCACTTTCTGCGGCGCTATAGAAGGGATATGACTCATATTTGGCTGAATTACAGGAGAGAATGAGGCCCCACTTTTTATTGAGTAGAAGTGGGGGGTTTTATTTTTGTTGAAGTGTGTGACGGGTGTAGAGCTTCTCGGCAATCTAATTCACCCCAATCAGTTGCAGCGACTAGGATGGCACACTCGATGACTTTGATGATGTCAGAATCGTAGCAACGGAAGAACTTCCTCCAGTAATCAACCGTTCGGGATGAACCAGCCATGTCGAGTTGGAGTTGAACTTGGAAGGCAGTGAGCATTTGAACAATACTTGGAGTAGAGAAGAGTAGAAGATGTTGGGTGAGCTGGGGTTTAAAAAAATGCTATTACAAACAATAATACACTTCAATTGGCGTATAAGCCCAACCAAGTAGCCGTTGCCCTCAAAGTAGCTGTTACAACTTTGAATCAGTTTTTTAAGATTATAATATTAATTGATTCGTTTAAAAAAATGTTGAATTATAATATTAATTAATCAGTTAGCATCTTGCATCAAACAATATCTTAATGTAAACAAGATGGTCAGCAATTTGATATTCTATGCAATGTTACTATGTTCAAAAATTTCAGAGGATAGAATTTCATCCAAGGCATGAGATTCCCTGTAAATATCAGGAAGAAGCACACAATTATTAATCTTTTTCTCAATATATCCAGAATTACTAATTCAAAAACTTGAAGCGATGCCACATCCGTAACAATTAAGCCATGAATCGCATCCAAATTTGCATCTATTCAAATGAGTTTAGGCTTCATACGAGACATATATATCAGCATATGAAATAAATTCAATTGTATTCATAGCAGAAAGACATTGCACAATCCAAGAAAGAGAAATATATAAAAAAAACAGCATCCTCATCTCTCACACAGTGCCGACCATTAGCTTTCCGACTCTTCATCTTCGAGAACCCTTTCTCTCAGGGCACGTGTTAGCACCGTATGTAGCTCTTCGGTCTTCGGACTCTTCAGAGAATATAAGCAATTGGAAGTGCGGTTGGCGGGAACCGATCCCATCTCCATCTCCATCTCCATCTCCATCTCCACCTCTTCTCCATCAGTTTTTCTGAGACCAGAATAGAACCGATCGAAAGGGCCCTTGGGGGGAACAGATCCCATCTCTTCTTCTCCTTCTCCATCATATTTCTCTCCGTTTCCAAGACTGATATAATCTTCCTCTTCTTTTTTATCAAACCCAGTAATCATATGAAGTGATAGATCACCATTGGAGGAATCAAGCAAGGAATTCAAACGAAGTGACAGATCCACCTCTATCTTCTCTTTTGCTTCTTCTTTGGCTTCCCAATCAAATCCAAACTCCTCTGCTTCTTCTTCTTCTTCTCCATTGGAGGAATCAAACATGGAATTCAAACGAAGTGACAGATCCACCTCTATCTTCTCTTTTGCTTCTTCTTTGGCTTCCCAATCAAATACAAAATCCTCTGATTCTTCTTCGTCTTCTCCATCATCTTCTTCTCCGGATCTAAGACGGATATAATCTTCCTCTTCTTTCCGATCAAACCCAGTACTCATCTGAACTGACAAATCACCATTGGGGGAACCAACCCCGCAACGCAAACGAAGTGACAGATCCACATCTGTCTCCTCTTCTGCTTCTTCTTTGGCTTCCCAACCAAATCCAAACTCTTCTGCTTCTTTGACTTCCCAATCAAATACAAAGAGGAGATCGTTTATATCGAAAGGATAGAACCAATTGGAATCGGTGTTGATGGGAACAGATCCCATCTCCTCTTCTCCATTAATTTTTCTTATACCAGAAAAGATGCGATCGAAAGGGCTCTTGGTGGGAACAGATCCCACCTCCTCTCCTTCTTCTCCGTCATCTTCCTCCATGTTTGCAAGACTGATGTAATCTTCCTCTTCCTTTGGATCAAACCCAATACTCAACTGAGCCGATTGGTTGGGGGTTTTGCTGAGATTCTGCATCCCCGCATCATCAAAATCACCATTGAAGCAATCAAACCCGGACGGATTCTTTAACGAAGGGGGGGTTTTGGTGTTGGGATTAGTTACCTCCTCTTGCTGCTCAACGACCATGGCATCACCATGATCGATCCCAAAGTAATCGAGAGTCACGCCTAAGGAATCAAGAGAAATAGAACTTGCCATTGCAACCAAAACCAAAAAAAAAAATCAAACGTCGGAGGTGGGGTATTGGGGTTTTCTTGTAGCGGTGGCGGCAGAGAGTTCCTCCTCTCTAAATCACAACAGAAATTGGATTAGCAGTCGGATAATCATGCTTTCTGATTCTGTTACATCTTTCGAATCTTCTACGGTTCATCAGCCTACGGCTAGAAACTGTAGCCAGCCGATGCGTGCCATGTGGCTTGGGTCTGCCAACTACGGTTTCCAACCGTAGTTTGCTGGATGCATAGAAGATTCGAACTCAATCGGTTCGACTCCTCTCCACTGATATCGGCTCCCCTATGGTCGCTGCTGTTAAGCAGAGCGTGGCAACCATAATTTTAGTGGCCACCATATATGGCAATGGGATAAATCCTAGGCGGATGCCACCATTGTCACCACCAACCGCCGCCGCCCACCACCTGCCGCCTGCCGGACATCACCTACCACCTCCACCGAACACTACCCCCGCCACAGGGACCGAACTATGTATGGGTCAAGGCCCCCCCCCCTCTAAAATTAGGTGGACTTAGTGAGCCGTCCCTGACAAAGAGATCGGTTAAACTGAAAAACTTTGAAATGCTATGGATGAAAATACCCCCCATATTATTTTAAATTTTCTTTTGCAATGCCACTGAACCAGCAAACCACCGACCTGCTCGCCGCCGGCAAACCGAACCTAAACCTAACCCTAAACCCAAAATCTATGGGCCATGAGATGAACCCTAGACCTAGGATCTGAAACGAACCATACCCGTACCTGCTTGACTCCGTTGCTCGCCGCCGCCGAACTGAACCTAAACCTAACCCTAAACGCAAGATCTATGGGCCATGGGATGAACTCTAGACCTAGGATCTAAACCGAACCCTAACGGAACCCTAAACCAAGCCTTAACCGTACCTGCTCATCTACATTGCTCGTCGTCGCCGAATTGAACCTAAATCTAACCCTAAAGCCAAGATCTATGGACCATGGGATGAACTCTAGACTTGGGATCTAAACCGTACCCGCTCATCTCCGCTACTTGCTCACCGCTGCCGAACCGAACCTAAACCTAGCCCTCAACTCAAGATCTATGGGCCATGGGATGAACCCTACACCTAGGATCTAAACTGAACCCTAACAAAATCCTAACCGTACCCGCTCGTCTTTGTTGCTCCCTCACCGCCGCCAAATCTAAACCTAACCCTAAACCCAAGATCTATGAGTCATGGAATGAACCCTAGATCTGGGATCTAAATTGAACCCTAACGGAACACTAAACCGAGCACTAACCGTACTCACTCGTCTCCATTGGTCGCCGCCGCCGAACAGAACCTAAACCTAACCCTAAACCCAAGATCTATGAGTCATGGAATGAACCCTAGATCTGGGATCTAAATCGAACCCTAACGGAACCCTAAACTGAGCACTAACTGTACTCGCTCGTCTCCATTCGTCGCCACCGCCGGAGCTGTTCGCCGCCGCCGAACAGAACCTAAACCTAACCCTAAACCCAAGATCTATGGGCAATGGGACGAACCCCAGACCTGGGATCTAAACCAAACCCTAACGAAACCCTAAACTGAACCTAACCGTACCCGCTCGTCTGCTTATCGTTGCCGAGCCAAACCTAAACCTAACCCTAAACCCAAGATCTATGGGCCATGGGATAAACCCTAGACCTGGTGTCTAAATCAAACCCTAATTGTACCCGCTGCTCGCCACCACCGAACCGAACCGAACCTAAACCTAACCCTAAACCCATGATCTATGGACCATGGGATGAACCCTAGATCTTGGATCTAAACTGAACCCTAACTGTACCTACTCATCTCCACTGCTTGTTGTCGTCGGGGCAGCGACGATGAGCAGCTCCAGCTCAAGGTTTGTTGGACCAGGGACCGAGGCGGCAGCAAGTGAATAGGTCACGCTCGAGAGAGATGGGAGAAAAGAGAAGGGAATATAATTTTGGGTTTATGAAAAAAGTTAGGGACCTTAGACTATATAAAATAAAAGAATATTTCCAAAATATTCCTTCATTCAACAGTTACTTTATTAATCTAAAGAGGAATAACTCATTTACCCATGGTTTTAATTACTTAAATTTGACATATTTTTATTTAACACGGACTTAATCCAAAACAAACACAGACATAACCCGAATTTAACTTGGACCTAATCCGAAGAATTCTCACATTAGAGGGTTATTCACAGAGTTTAGATAAAAATATTACGAATGACATCAAAAATATTCTCTCATTTTGGGTTTTGGATGTCAGCTAACTACATGGGTAATTTATAATATTTGAATGAATTGAGGGCTTTATATATAAATAACACTTTTACTAAGGTTTATATGTAAATAGAGAAGTTTATAGGGGTTGATTTGTAAAACACCCAAATTATTATGCTTTTTCCCCTCTCGGATCTAGGGTTTCGAAGCCCCATCTAGGCCTCCTCGAATGCCGACGACGGCTCCGGAGAGGTCAGGAAATCGGTGGTGGTGCTTTTACGGGAGGGATTTGGCCCCCTTTATCCCCTTTTGTAGATAGGAGCTCCCCCGGTAGCCAGCTTTTTGTGATCGTCAAGCCAGTGACGCGTTGCGACCTCAATCTTATTTGACGGCTCCCTTTCGGCATTGGAGGCGTGGTTCCTCGCCGGAGAAGACGGAGGAACAGATATGGCCCCGGCCCCCCTGTTAGCGGTAGTGGTTTTCCAACTCAGCCTTCAATGGCTGGTAACACGGGTCCAGAAGCTGCGGTGGCGGCGTCGATCGACGGCGACGGGTGGAGCTATGGCGTACTCCACCAATTTGGTCGGGCTGCTGGAGAAGAAGGCGGTGGTATGCCTTATTTTGGTTGTTTTTAGTGGTTGTGGATCGCCGACAGTGGCGAGGTCTTTGACCGATGGGCGGGGTGGTTGTTGTATTTCTTTTTTTAAGTTTTTTTTTCGGATGCATTTTTAGCATCTTGTTGTATGCCGGTGTGGTGTCTAGCTTGTGCGCCAGTTGGCGCTTTCCTTGGCCTTGGTTGGCCTTCGTCCTCGCCAGTGGTGGTAGTCTTTCCTTTTGTTGCGCCTGCATGTGGCGCCTCTTGGGGGTACGATTGTGACTCCCACCTTGATGATGAAATTTTATTTTTAGCAAATTAGGGTTTGAAATAGGTGCACATCGACTACTAGAAAATATGCATCAATTGATTCAGATAGAGGCGACTTGATTTAGCACAAAGAAGGATCGATTCCAAATTTGGCCACACACTGCACGAGGAGATATCTCCAAAAGATCTTGCTTGCGCGAGGATGCTTTAGCTCAGTCGAGGACTTTAGGACCTTACATCGATTTGGAATTTAATCTTTCTTGATGAGTCAATCCATTCAATGAATTTTAGGTACAGGAAGCTTATTTGTTATCTTAGATCTTCTCTCGCCGGTCACACCCATCATGGTGTGATTGGGCGCACGATTCATGTTGTGTGCATGAATCTCAGGCCGTTAAGTCTGGATCTGTCGGATCGTATCTTAAAGGTCCATAAAACTAGGATTTGGATGCCACGTAGCATCGTGCGCACATCTTTCTGGTAGTGCGCACGATGGGGATATCGTGTGAATGACCTTGTAAGGTGTGTGCATGATTTCGATGATCTTTCTTTATATAATCTTCCGAGTCATGTGCATGTTTTCCCCGACATGCGCCTGATGGGTTCTCTATATATGCTTGGTCGAGGACTTTAGGATTGCCGATAACCACCCCTGTAGACCTGGCCGCCTGCTGGCGGCAAGTAGTGGGCGATGGCCGGCAGGGGTAGTTGGAGGCGATGGCCGGCACCGACGGTGGCCGATGGCGGTGGCGACAGGAGGTGGGCCGGCGGCCGGGGGTGGTTGCATCCCCCCTTGGGTGTTGGAAATAAATTCATGGTAGAGGCCCGCAGCGGAAGCAAAGTGAAGGTCCGAAGACCGTGAGCGGTGTGCGTTACATATCAAATTTTTCATCGAAACGATCTACACGTGCGTGTATGAATCTAGAATGGCAACTACGCGAACCCCTAACGACGATCTAACGTGAAAGAACAATCTAACATGTATGCATGTTCTATCTATACTAGATCTACATCTTAGAGATCATACCTGCGTGCGGATTCTTTTACCGCGACAAATTTCTTCTTTGTCGATGGAGACGGGCTCGGATCTGCTTGATATAGCTTTGGTGTGACGGCCATAACTTTCTGCTCTGAACTCCGATTGGGCTGAAATTTGGACTGCAAGTAGCCAACTTCGAGACGCAACTTTTTTAATAAGTTTCACCTCGTTTGGACTTCTGTAGCTTCCGGAATCATAGAAACAATATTGATTTTCTGTGCAGATTCTGGACAGCAAAAGGTTGCAGGAGATGCCTTCTAGTTTACCCGATCTCACACGATACACAATACCTCATCGATGGATCTCTGAGTCCCTATAACCGACGAGTCTTCTCCTTCTACGAAACACCACGCGAGGAAGACGAGTCGCCATCCAATGGCGCAAGTGAGGAAAAGAGAGACGAGAGAGGAGATGCGAAGAGAGGATAGGGGGCGGCTAGGGTTTCTGTTGTAGCTCGTGTGTCCTTAGCGTGGATTTTCTGTATTAACATTAATAAAGATGACTTTGGTTATTGATTTAATTAGAATACTACTATGGTATATGATAATTCTCATATAATAAAAGGACCCTAGGGAACACAGTAGGCCACTGAGGCGCATGGAGGATCCATGCTTGGGAGACCCAGTGGACCAGTTCTGTGTAGACCTAGAACTAGTTCACAGCTTTGGTGATGATGGTCGCTTCACCGAGGATAAGCTGTTGGCAGGTAGAGGATGTGGTGAAGTCTCCACCACGGGAACGTGGGATTCCCATTCACCTGACCAAGCACGATGATCGTGTTGAACAGGAACCAAGACGGTGCACAGTTCAGTGATTCAGACACTGGTGCAGAAACCGTCTTACTACTATAGATAATCTGTCCTTAACCCTGAGGGACCATGTTCACTGGGCTAACCAGTTGTGTGGTGCTTTGATGTGCCAACGTGTGCGGACCTTCCATATTCCAATACCACGGTACATTGGGTTACCCGGCTGGCGCTTGAGTGACATGTAATCCCTACAGGTTATCCGACGTCCAGTGTTGGATGGGTACGGTTTGATGAGTCAATCTGTCCACACAGTTAACCCAGGCCTGGTGGTTGTCAGTATGACTGACGATGTTCCGGATGCTAGGCATAGCACCGGAAGGTATGTGGTGTTATAGATGACAAGTCATCAAACCCTAGTCAGATGATCGATCGGGATCTGACGGTGCTCCCCACCGCTCGAGTCGTATCATGGCACCAGTAATAGGAGGGACTAAGGATTATCGGAGTATAGTAGAGAACAGGGTTACGAGGGAGTAACATAAGTTTAGGATCACTAGAGTTCAACTCGCGTCGCACTCTGGGTGGCTACGCGGGTTAATCGGATTAGGGCTGATTAACGGAACTTTCGGTGTGTCACCGGAACAGTTAATAAGGGATCCGGTTGGAGCTAGAGATCCCGAACCCTGAAGGTTCCACCCTGTCGTTGCGTATAGGAATTGTTCCCTGACCTAGTTGGATACGTTGGATGCGAAGTAGCGCGATGGAGCGCAAGCCCGGAGCCAAAGAACCTAATTCACATGTGTTACGGGCCGTAGGGGTATTTTGGTAAATATTGAAATATGGCTTAGAACATATTGAATATGGATCTTAGATTGAGCGGAATAATTCTAGGAGCTCACAGGCACTGACGGAACTCGATTCCGAGTAGCGCACCTCACTCAATCTCACTTTCAGTTTTCCGCTTTTCGTGAAGGGCGTTTTCGTCCGGACTTTACGATAGACACCCGGAAGACCTAAATCCGACCCCCCTCATCCCTATCCACCTAGGGGCCGGCCCTAGGCTCCTTGGAGCCATGGGAGACCGGCCCTATAAAGGAAATAGGGAGGGGAGGGCCGGCCCTAATGCTTCTACTCCCTCCCCTCCAAAAATCCGACCCCTAGTCCTCCTCCTTTGTGGTTTCGGCCAAGGAAAAGAGAGGAAGAAGAAGGGAGAAGGAAGAGGAAGGAAGGAGAAGGAAGAAAGGAGAAAGAGGAGGAGAAAATCTCATGGCTCGCCATCGTCTTCGCAACGGATTCCTCCGTCGGCTCGAAATCCTTGCACTTAGAGACGGGATTTCAAGGATTCTTCAATTCGCAAAGGACAAGGTGCTATCCGACAGTTTCCTTTGCAATTCAAGTGCGGTTCTTCATTGTTCCGTAATCTCTGGATCATAGATCCATAAGGTATGATGAATCTAAACACCTAAGTAGATGCATGCATGTCTTCCGTAGATCATAGTATGCCTCTAGGGTGTCCGCACATATGCTAAGATCATAGATTTGCATGTAGATTGTTTTGTATCACGAATTGTAATGAAACATACACCGTATGATCTTCGGATCTTTCTTTTTTGCTTCCGCTGTGACTCTGATTAGCGGAACCCAATTCCAACAATTGGTATCAGAGGGCGCTTTGGTGTATGTTTCATGCATGAATTCGTGAAAACATCATGTGAATATATGATGACATATGTTTTCGTCGGGGTTCGGCGTAGATCATGCATATGGATTGTGCTATGTATCATCTTTTTGCAGGTGCCGCGCTGAATAGTAATCTGTGATTGCATGCATCCGGGGGTCGGACCCCGGATTTTATTTTGCATTGATTATTATTGTGGATTTGTAAGACTCTAGATGGGCGAGGGTGGGGGTTGACCATCCTCGGTTCCCTGGCCATGTTTCTAGGATTGTCTTCTTTACTTTCTAACAAAATTGTACACGAACGAGCACTTGCTCGGAGCGTGTTAGTTTTTCGGTTACAGGAAGAAGGAGATGATGCTACATCCACGGTTCGAGCAAGCGGTACCATGGTGTGCAAAGACCCGGCGAAAGCGTGCACGTTGGCGATGAAGGGGATCATCGTCAGAGATCGTGCAGAATGGAAGAGCAGGATATCTTGGCTGTGCTATTCAGGTTCAGGGGTCAGACCCTGGACTTGATTCAGTTTGGATGCTTTCTCTGTTGTTTCTCTTTATTCAGTATTTAGAGAACCCCGATGATAATGTGATTATCATTCTTGCTTGTGAGTTAGTATCTAGATCAGGCTTAGGGTTAGTACTAAAATTATGGATTCATCGGTGTCTCGATATGCTTCTAACACGTGCGAATCTGGTGGCTAGCTAAAAGGAAAGGCGGTAATCGCCCTCGTGGTAGTTCAGGTAGCCAAGTACTGTGCACCGAGATAGACGCAGTGTTAGATTTATTTAGAGATAATAACTAATGTCTCCATAAGAAGTATGATAACCCTAGTGGGATGCCCTTTCCTCACGTGGTCCTAGCGACCAAGTTAGGTTAGGATTTCACTGTGTGATACCCGTTTCTAGATGACGTTTGATGGTAGTTAAGACTGTTGTTCCCCGCTAGGCCAAGTGGGAGATTGTTGTAGCTCGTGTGTCCTTAGCGTGGATTTTTTGTATTAACATTAATAAAGATGACTCTGGTTATTGCTTTAATTAGAATACTATTATGGTATATGATAATTCTCATATAATAAAAGGACCCTAGGGAACACAGTAGGCCACTGAGGTGCATGGAGGATCCATGCTTGGGAGACCCAGTGGACCAGTTCTGTGTAGACCTAGAACTAGTTCACAGCTTTGGTGATGCTGGTCGCTTCACTGAGGATAAGCTGTTGGCAGGTAGAGGATGTGGTGAAGTCTCCACCACGGGAACGTGGGATTCCCATTCACCTGACCAAGCACGATGATCGTGTTGAACAGGAACCAAGATGGTGCACAGTTCAGTGATTCAGACACTGGTGCAGAAATCGTCTTACTACTATAGATAATCTGTCCTTAACCCTGAGGGACCATGTTCACTGGACCAACCAGTTGTGTGGTGCTTTGATGTGCCAACGTGTGCGGACCTTCCATAGTCCAATACCACGGTACGTTGGGTTACCCGGCTGGCGCTTGAGTGACATGTAATCCCTACAGGTTATCCGACGTCCAGTGTTGGATGGGTGCAGTTTGATGAGTCAATTTGTCCACACAGTTAACCCAGGCCTGGTGGTTGTCAGTATGACTGACGATGTTCCGGATGCTAGGCATAGCACCGGAAGGTGTGTGGTGTTATAGATGACAAGTCATCAAACCCTAGTCAGATGATCGATCGGGATCTGACGGTACTCCCCACCGCCCGAGTCGTATCATGACACCAGTAATAGGAGGGACTAAGGATTATCGGAGTATAGTAGAGAACAGGGTTACGAGGGAGTAATATAAGTTTAGGATCACTAGAGTTCAACTCGCGTCGCACTCTGGGTGGCTACGCGGGTTAATCGGATTAGGGCTGATTAACGGAACTTTCGGTGTGTCACCGAAATAGTTAATCAGGGATTCGGTTGGAGCTAGAGATCCCGAACCCTGAAGGTTCCACCCTGTCATTGCGTATAGGAATTGTTCCCCGACCTAGTTGGATACGTTGGATGCGAAGTAGCGCGATGGAGTGCAAGCCCGGAGCCAAAGAACCTAATTCACATGTGTTAAGGGCCGTAGGGGTATTTTGGTAAATACTGAAATATGGCTTAGAATATATTGAATATGGATTTTATATTGAGCAGAATAATTCCAGGAGCTCACAGGCGCTGACGGAACTCGATTCCGAGTAGCGCACCTCACTCAATCTCACTTTCAGTTTTTCGCTTTTCGTGAAGGGCGTTTTCGTCCGGACTTCACGATAGACACCCGGAAGACCTAAATCCGACCCCCCCTCATCCCTATCCACCTAGGGGCCGGCCCTAGGCTCCTTGGAGCCATGGGAGACCGGCCCTATAAAGGAAATAGGGAGGGGAGGGCCGGCCCTAATGCTTCTACTCCCTCCCCTCCAAAAATCCGACCCCTAGTCCTCCTCCTTTGTGGTTTCGGCCAAGGAAAAGAGAGGAAGAAGAAGGGAGAAGGAAGAGGAAGGAAGGAGAAGGAAGAAAGGAGAAAGAGGAGGGGAAAATCTCGTGGCTCGCCATCGTCTTCGCAACAGATTCCTCCGTCGGCTCGAAATCCTTGCACTCAGAGACGGGATTTCGAGGATTCTTCAATTCGCAAAGGACAAGGTGCTATCCGACAGTTTCCCTTGCGATTCAAGTGTGGTTCTTCATTGTTCCGTGATCTCCGGATCATAGATCCATAAGGTATGATGAATCTAAACACCTAAGTAAATGCATGTATGTCTTCCGTAGATCGTAGTATACCTCTAGGGTGTCCGCACATATGCTAAGATCATAAATTTGCATGTAGATTGTTTTGTATCACGAATTGTAATGAAACATACACCGTATGATCTTCGGATCTTTCTTTTTGCTTCCGCTGCGACTTTGATTAGCGGAACCCAATTCCAACAGTTTTCCCATAGCTTGTATGGCCAGCCCTAGGGCTTGCCTCCATGCATTGGCCGACCCCCCCTCCCCCCTTTCCCTTATATAGGGCCGGCCTATCCATATGGATAGGGATGGTGCGGATAAGGTTGACTGATTCAAACCTTCTCCCTTTATATCTCTTCTTTATCTCTATTTTTTTCCTTGGTTTTGAAAACGGTCAAAACTAGCCCATGTTCTGTGCCTCATGACCGGCCCTTTCATCGGAGGCAACAACCTCCTGAAACCAATGGGGCCGGCCTTGACCAGTCTCTCAACACTTAGGGCCGGCCCCCTTAGTACATAGTGGCGCATAGTATGACCAAAACGCCCTTATGTCACTAGTTGGCCGTTCCTCGTGTACGAGACTTTGCAAGGCACACATAAGTGAAGTGCACCAGTGATTTCACTATTCTCTGAGGTTCTCGTAGGGTGCCCCTAGTGAAGTCAACTAGTCAACTCGCAATATGTCCCGGTGCTTCGCACCCATGTGGCAAAGTCCACTTATGGTAAGGAATTATTACATGCGTCTCTGCACTAACCTAGGGTTTTTTCCTTGGTGCACACACGTAGCTACGCATCTACCGTGCACTAGTGCGAAGCACTCACGGAGCGTAGGCTTGGACTTCTCGCTTGCTCTAACTACGTTCTGTATTTCGAGGAGATGGTATAAGAACCGTACATAATGTCGATAAGGTGGAACCTTCAGGGACCAGGGTTCATGGCTTCCAACTTAGACTCGATCGACACACTACCCGAGTGTACCATCGATCCTCTGAGTCCAAGTTAACCTGCGTAGCCACCCAGAGTGCGATGCAGGTTACACTCCAATTTTCCCGGACTTACTATGTTCTCCCTCATACCCCTGCTCTCCGCTTAGTATGGTAAACTCGATGTCCCTCCATCCGGTGCCATGACACAACTCGAGCGGTAGAGAATACCGTCAGACTCGAGTGCTCATATGACTCAGTTCCTTCCAGGTTGACCATATACATCGTACCTCCGATTACTCTGACGAGCGACCAGATCCGTCACTAGTCCAACTGATGACCACTTGGCCAGGGTTTAATATGACGTAGGTCAGACCAAGGAACGTACCTCCCGTTAGGGGTGTGGATAGCCTGTAGGAGTGACATGCTGATGCAACGCCAGCCAGGTAACCCAGTACACTGTGGTTTTGGATCACTGTATCCAGATCCTCACACATTGGTGCTCCAAAGAACCACACAACTGGTTAGTCCACCAGGCATGGTTCCTCAGGGTTTAGGACCGTTTTACCCTAAGCAGAAACACGGTTTAGTGCACCGGTGTCTACTCACTGATCTATGCACCGTGTTGGTTCCGTTCGGCCACAGACACTGTGGCTGGTAATGACCGTGGTGGAGACACCCACACTCTGTCATCCCAACAGCTTATCCTGATAGGGCGACCAACCCTAATCAGAGCTGCGAACATATTTAGGTTACATGGGACCAGTCCCTTGAGTCTCCCACTCAAGTGGATTACCATGTAGCCATGGCTCTCTGTTCTGTAATCAGAACACGTACTAAGGTACGCACCAATATGCAATCATATACTATTAACCATACATAGCTAAACTATAGGTTTTTACGAGCTGTAGACCTCACCAATTCTAACATCATCCCATGGTCATAGATTGTGGCTGTTGGTTTCGGATCCTCAACTATATCTTCTCAAATCGTCAACGACCAATAGGGATAGGGGAGACGGGAGGAGTCAAACCTGACTCGAAGACCTCCTCATGAGTAGTGAGGGGGATATTTTTTGGGTTCACTCTTCTGGGCCCACTTTGTTTGGGCCTTAGTTAGGACCCTACTTGGAGGATATAAAAGGGTAGGGGAGAAACCATAGCTTCCGATTCATCTTTATCATCTAATCCTCAACCTCACACTTAGACAAAGGAAGTGCCTCTTGTTTAGAGAAAGAAGGGAGTGGAGATTGACATAACTTGGTGTCCATCAAAGGGGTTTTTATTTTCTGGATTCCTAAGCATCAAATCCACCCATCCTGTTTCATTCTCTTGGTGTTCCCTTTGGCAAAATAGTTTAAAACTCTTTCGTTTGTTGTTGTTACCCATCATTGTTTGCTTGTTGATGTGAGGAAACCTCTAGTTATCTAGAGAGGAGAACATTGCAATCCACCATTTATATGGTCGAGAGTGTTGAAGATATGACTCGAAACAAGCAGCATACAACTTCAAGGTTCGTGCGCAAAAAAAACGATTTATCTTAGTCGTAACAGAGACCATTTGGAGTTTACCCGTGGTTTTCTCCATTCATAAGAGTTTTCAGATAAATCTTATGTGTGCTTTGGTTTGTTGGTTTGTAGTGCCTTTCTTGTATTGTGATTGCATTTGCTATTACTTTTGTTCTCCATTTGCTTGCACAAAGAATGGAAACGATAGGAGGTTTTCCTAACATCCAGCCCGTGGATGGACTGATGCTTGTTGCACTTGCATAATCATCAAGTGAAGATACCTTACATATTATTTAAGGCGAATTACAAAAAACTCCCCTGAACTATACACTGCATTTCATATTGGTCCCTCAACTTTTTTGTGAATAATTTGATCCCTGTACTATGCTTTATCTGCATTTAGTCTCCTCGGCAACTTATTATCCTGAAAATATCCTTATCAATTTTCAATAAGACTCAAAATTATTTTAGAAGATTTAACTTATGCTTACTAGGACAAGGTTTACAGATGGAGCATAGTTTAGGGATCAAATTGTTCAAAAAAAAGTTAAGGCACCAATATGAAATGAGGTGTATAGTGCAGGGGAGGTTTTTGTAAATTGCCCTATTATTTAATTGCAGAAGAGGCCCATTTGTGTGAGTGAAGATAGTTTCATAATTTGGATTAAATCATTTGCTCATGTTGGATAGATGTCTCATCTCTTTAGCAACACAAGAAAAAAGTCCACTAACACGAGTTTCTTCAGTTTTCACCTCGCTTCCTTTTCTTCCACTACATCTAACTTTACCAACAAAAGCTGAACCTTTGGCATATATTTAGCCATTTAAAAGAAACCAATATCAAATCGAATGACTTAAAATATTTGCCCCAAACCACGGTATCGCCGTGGTTCAAGGTCCAACCACCAACACCTGTCCCCACCACCTGTTTGATCGCTCGGCCCTTATGATGGGAGTCCCCTGGGGCTCTCTCGGTGGCCTGTAGATCTCAACAATCCGGACCTGTCCTTAGGGACGGAAATAACAAGTGTGAGATGGCCGGACCTCAAACCATGGTGATAGCGTGGCTCGTGGCTCGGAGAGACTACGTTAAGGGTTAAGGGCTTTAATATCAAATAAGTTACAAACCCTTCATTCACACTGGCTCTTGCTAGAGGGTGTGGTACCAAGCCTCCCCAAAGAGAAGGAACCCAAATAAAAGGGGAAAGGAAGGCAAAGACACAAAGCATCTTTAACACAGCCAATCTATGTAAACAACTCCAAGAAAACATATCTCTATGAATCCATCCACTTTCACTTTATTCATATTCCCACATGAAGTTCCACCTCTTTTCATCAACACACCCCTCATTAGACAAATCTCATTTCATTCTCCTCCTCATCCCTGCCCTCCTCCACCCCTGTTACTTAATCAATCTAACCTGCAAGAATGGCGAGAATGGCACGAAAGATCGTCTGCCTCTTGATCTTGTCCATGGATGTAGCAGCCGGAATTCTTGGGATCGAAGCTGAGATTGCTCAAAACAAGGTCAGTATGATTTCATCAAGGTCTAAGGCTTCCCTCATGATTCTTGTTGGTTTAAGCTCAATACAGACTAGAGATCTCATGATTGGACTTCTATATGTTGAAACTTGGGTCATGTGTTAGGGAAAGCACTTGAGGGTGTTAGTCTTTGAGTGCAAACAGCCAGTCCATGAGGCTTACAAACTAGGACTTGCTGCTGCCGCGCTCCTTGCACTGGCTCACTTCATCGCTAGCCTGATCGGTGGATGCACGTGCATCTGCTCGAAGGAGGGGTTCGACCGGTCGTCGGCAAACAAGCAAATGGCTGCAGCCACTCTTATTCTCTCATGGTAATTTTCAATAGCTAATGTTTTGTTAAGATGGTTTCTACTCTCATGGTTTAGGAAGACCGTGGAGGATTGCTTCCTTGTTGCGTGAGCTTGAACTGCATAACTAATAAATTTAACCTCGATCCCTAGACGTAAACTGCCTTCTTAAGTTTCTTGATTTGTATTTCTCTATAGAAGTTGCTGTTAGGTTTTCTGTACCTACTAAAGGTACCAAATCTTATGTCAGTATTAGAGTTACTCCCCTACTATATATTTAAAAAATTTATTTTTTTTCCGTTTCGTCACTTGTTAACATCAGGGAGGTGGGTTCACAGCCCCCTTGTTATTGCTAGCGGTACACGTGCTAATGTCATATTTTGACTTACTTCCCCCCTTTCCCCTTGTATGTCGGTATTTGAGTTACCTCCTTGTTGCTGGCGGCATCTGCCGGAGAAAAAAGTGCAGGGGGAGGGGGAGCTCACAGCTCCTTCCTCGCTGCTAGTGGCGCCCGCCAAAGAAGGAGGTACTGGGGAGAGATCAAACCCCTCCTCTCCCCAATTTGCTCATCCTTGCCATCATCGAATGACTGAATTCAACGGCTCAAAAGAAAGAAATGGGAGGAGCTAGGGTTTGGCTCCTCCCCTAGATCTGAATAAGGGAGGTCTCATCCTCCCTCCACCAAGATCGGCCAGCAGGGATGGAGAAGAGGAGGCGGCCATAGATCCATCCCCTCCTCCCTTTGATATTCTCCCATGTGAGGGACAACAATCGAAAAAGAGGAAGGGGCACGACTCCAGACCACCTCTCCTTATCTTCCTCTTACCTAAATCAGAGAAGTATGGCAGGGTGGAAGGGATGGCACTGGCCCCCTCCTTCTTCTTCCCCCTGTCGGGGCCCCACGACAAGGAGGGGAGGAGCCCCCTTCCCCGCGACTGACAACGAAAACAACAGGCTCAATCCCTCCCCCACAACTAGACAGGCACAACCACCGAAGGGGTAGGAGCTTCTCTCCCATGGGTGGATCGGCACGACAGATTGAGGAGGATGGGTCCGATCCCTCCCGCACACCTCCTTCTTCGACGGGCGCCACTAGCAGCAAGGAGGGGGTTGTTAGCTCCCCCTCCCCTACACTTTCTTCTCCGACAGGCGCCGCTAGCAATCGGAGGGGTAAGTCAAAATATGACGTATTGTGAGCAACGAGGAGGGGGCTGTGAACCCCCCTCCTTTATATTAACACGTGTACCTACATAGAGTTAGGGCAAAATGATCCAATCATATTTTGAGGTTGTTGACCAACGGCCGCTCATTGTCAAGTGACAAAATTGGGGGGGGGGGGGGGGGGGGGGGGGGGGGGGGAGGGGGGAAGTCAAAATGTCCCATGACTTTTCTTGACAGTAAATGAATATTTCTAGAGTAATGCTATTTGAATAAACTAAGGGACAACTTGCTAACAATTCCACATGAAGAGGAGAGCTTATATCTCCAGATTGGCGGAACTATGGGTCATGGGATGAACTCTAAGGGGATGCCACGTGTGGGGTGGTGGCTAATGCGGCAACCAGCTTTACTCTAGAATTATTCATTTACTGCCAAATACCAACATAAAACTATGTGTGTGTGTGTGTGTATGTGTGTGCAGTGTGTGTGTGTGTGTGTGTGTGTGTGTGTGTGTGTATGTGTTGGGGGGGGGGGGGGGGGGGGAGGGGGGGACTAAGTCAAAATATGTTGTACCTCCAGCAACGAGGGAGAGGGCTGTGAACCTCCATCCTTGATGTTAACACTTGTACCTCATCCAGTCTCTCATGCCTCATTAACGGAGAAGTGGGCAACTCCTTTCTGATGCTTCGGGGGGTGAAGCAGGGATACCTTCTATCCCCCTTCCTTTTTATACTAGTGGTTGATATCTTCGACTCGATCCTGAAACAGACGGTCCAGTTCAGCCTCTTGGAAGGCATCATGGCGGAGAATTGGGAGGTCTCGAACCTTCACTTTGCGGATGACACCTTGCTGTTCTTGAAGGCTGATCGGTCGCAGGCGATGGTTCTTAGGCTACTTCTTCAGTGTTTCTGTCTCGTTTCTGGGCTGAAGGTCAACTTCGCTAAGTCAGCCATCTTCTACTTGGGGGCCCTCCTGGATCTTCCTTTAGATCTGTCGGTAATCCTCAGTTGTGGAATTGGGAAGCTTCCATTCCGCTACTTGGGGCCTCTCTATCTCCAATCGGCATTTGCCAAGGGACGGGTGGCTTAAACTTATCCAAAGGCTAGAGAGACGGCTTTCAGGGTGGAAGAGCAATATGCTCTCGATTGGAGGAAGGCTGAACCTACTCAACTCCATTATGTCCGCCATCCCGTCCTACTATCTCTCCTTCTATCACTTCCTTGTGTGGGTCTGTAGACACACGAATTTCGTCGGACCCGAACCCGACTCACGTGTGCCAACGCGGATGCAAACCCGACACACGGACCCAACTCGCGCGCACCGACATGGATTCAAACCCGACTCGCGCGCGCCGATGCGGACCCGGACCCCATGCGCCAAGGGGGGCCGGCCCCTACTAGGGTCCGAACCCCATGGGGGCCGGTCCCTACTAGGACCCGAGCCACATGGGGCCGGCCCTAGTAGGACCCGAACCCCATGGGGGGGGGGGGCCGGCCGGCCCTGCAAGGAAAGGGGAGAAAAAGAAAGAAAAGAAAAAGGAAAGAAAAGAAAGGAAAGAAAAGAAAAGGAAAGAAAAGAAAAGGAAAGAAAAGAAAGAAAAGGAAAGAATACCGCCATGCGCGGGGGGAGGTAGCGTATGACGTCTGCACACGCGCGGATCTGCGCCGATCCCTCGATCCGACGCACAAGACGAAGCGCCCGATCGCCATCGATTTCGTGCGCAAAGTCCAGCCATAATTGCACCCGCCAGAAAAGGAAAACAATTAAATGTTATTCCCTTCATCAATGGATGAATAAAATCCGGGGTAATTATGAGAGAGATACAAAAGAGATTTAAAATTAAAAAGTTTCCATATCTCTCTCCCCACCTCTTTGCCTATAAATAGAGGGGGGTGGGGGAAGGAAAAAATGGTTGGAAAGTTGAAGACAAAGCGCCAGAGCTCTGCAGAAGAGAGCACGCTTCTTCATCGACCCGAGGCTTCACGAGGCACAGTCAAGCCTGTCCCGAGGGATCGGCTTACTGAAAGTCCTCATCAATGTGAAGGCCCTTGCACACGAAGATCATCCCTTCGACTCCGTTCACGAAGAAGAAAGCTCGGAGAAGAAGAACCCTTCGACTCCGAGGACGCCAGAAGCAAAGGCCGGAGAAGAAGAGGAGCGGCACTACCCCGTCGTCTCCAACAAGCTTCGACTCCGATCAAGCCCAAAAGCCCGGAGAAGAAGAGGAGCGGCACTACCCCGTCGTCTCCAACAAGCTTCGACTCCGATCAAGCCCAAAAGCCCGGAGAAGAAGAGGAGCGGCACTACCCCGTCGTCTCCAACAAGCTTCGACTCCGATCAAGCCCAAAAGCCCGGAGAAGAAGAGGAGCGGCACTACCCCGTCGTCTCCAACAAGCTTCGACTCCGATCAAGCCCAAAAGCCCGGAGAAGAAGAGGAGCGGCACTACCCCGTCGTCTCCAACAAGCTTCGACTCCGATCAAGCCCAAAAGCCCGGAGAAGAAGAGGAGCGGCACTACCCCGTCGTCTCCAACAAGCTTCGACTCCGATCAAACCCAAAAGCCCGGAGAAGAAGAGGAGCGGCACTACCCCGTCGTCTCCAACAAGCTTCGACTCCGATCAAGCCCAAAAGCCCGGAGAAGAAGAGGAGCGGCACTACCCCGTCGTCTCCAACAAGCTTCGACTCCGATCAAGCCCAAAAGCCCGGAGAAGAAGAGGAGCGGCACTACCCCGTCGTCTCCAACAAGCTTCGACTCCGATCAAGCCCAAAAGCCCGGAGAAGAAGAGGAGCGGCACTACCCCGTCGTCTCCAACAAGCTTCGACTCCGATCAAGCCCAAAAGCCCGGAGAAGAAGAGGAGCGGCACTACCCCGTCGTCTCCAACAAGCTTCGACTCCGATCAAGCCCAAAAGCCCGGAGAAGAAGAGGAGCGGCACTACCCCGTCGTCTCCAACAAGCTTCGACTCCGATCAAGCCCAAAAGCCCGGAGAAGAAGAGGAGCGGCACTACCCCGTCGTCTCCAACAAGTCCTCGATCCCGATCAAGCCCCAAAGCCCGGAGGAGAGAAGCGAAGCGTCATCACCACGTCGTCTTCGACAAACATCTGCACCACCCACGAAGAAGAAAGGCTGGAACAGATCATCTGAAGCGTCGCCACCCCGCCGTCTTCATCAACAAAAGCCGACGCCACAACCGTCGCACGGAGATCGGTGCTACCCCCACCATCTTCGAAAGCATCCTTCGACTCTGATCACGCCAAAGAAGCCCGGAGAAGAAGAGAAGTCCCGTCAACACGCAAGCCATCGAAGCACCGAAGGAGTAGCCCACGTCGTTCGAGGAAGAAGATCGAGTTGACGCTGAAGCTAAAGCCAACGCAAGAAGCCAAAGCAAAGCCCCAAAAGCAACGCAAGTGCCAAAGCCAAGCGACTACGCCGGCCACGAGCAAAAGCACCGCACGTTCTAGCCGATACGACGCTAAGTCCGGAAGAACGAAAGCATCGCAAGTCTCTCCCAGCTACGTCCAAGTGCAAGCGCCAAAGCAAAGCAAAAGCCAGAGCCACGCCGGAGCCAAGCTAAAGCCAAAAAGCCAAAGCCAAAGCCAACGCCAAAAGCTCGATCGACGCCGCGAACCGACGATCAAGGACACCGAGGTCAAGCAAGGAACGAGGAAGACACGAAGACCGAGGAACGAAGCCGAAAACCCCCCTAGCCGAGAAAGCGCGAAGCACGGAAGGGACCAAGCAACGGTGGACATTCCTTAGCCTCTCCAAAACCCTCTCCCTGTAAAACCCCTGTCCTGGGCAGCCCCTTCAGAGCTCTCGCACGAACACCACGTGGAGACGCGGATCAAAGGGATCCCCCAGAAGATCTTTCCCACAATCCCCTGATCAAAACTCGCCGCAACCCGGACTCGCTACACCCGAGCAACCCGGGTCCCGGCCACAATTGTAATCTCGTTTTGTGCAATAAAGCCGACCCGTACCTTTTTTGCGCATACAGATTTCTGGCACGCCCGGTGGGACCTCTTCTCCTTTCACCCGTACGGTTGAAGAAGCTGCTTGAAGTTCGCGATGGCCGGAACAAACAACGATGCGTTTGCTCCGAGCCTCTCACCAATCGCCGAGTCTCCTCTACTCCGCCACGGTGATCCAGTAAATCCGGAGGGTGATGCTCCTCCAATGGTGCGCGTCTACACTCGGCGTACACGGACTCTTGCGGACATCTTCGTGCCAGAAGCTACTATCGAAGATGCTCGCCAAAGCGCCGACGAGGCCCTGGTGCATGAAGAAACGAGCCTCGATCCTGGAGCCCATGTCCAGAAGTTTGGGGAGGACCAGCCCCAACCCCGAACCCGTTCGGGTTCTCCAGCAGACGCTACACCTCCTCTGCAGGGGGCAAACATCAATCATCAACCAGAAGCAAGTCGGCGTAACTACGTCTCCGATGATGACGGCGAGGATGCGAACATGCAACACCGAGACGTTCTCCGTCACCACCCTCCGTCCGCTCTTCAGCTCCAAGTCATGCAGATGAGCGAGCATATGGCGCAAATTACTCGGCTGATGGAGGAGAAGGATCGTCACATCAACACTCTGCTCCAAAAGCTAAGCGCAAAGGACGCTGCAGCAGTCGGCCAACCCGTCGCTTCTCCAGTAGCCGCTCCAGTTCCGTCTTCAACTCCCGCTCCTGCAGAGGTTGCTCCGACGATTCAAGCAGTTACTCCAGCGCTCTCCTCGGCTCCCGTCCCATTGGAAGTCGTCTACCCAGCGCCAGCCTCGGCGGCCACTCAACCTCCAGCAACGGCAACGATGAACGCTCAGCAAGTCCAAGCGTTGATAGCCGACATGATGCGCTCTCACGGCAGTGGCCTTCCTCCGATCACGGCGGCATACTCGAAGCCCTACACTACGAGGATCCAGCAGCTACGCTTCCCAGTCGGATTCCAGCCGCCAAAGTTTCAGCACTTCGACGGAAAGGGAAATCCGAGACAGCACGTTGCCCACTTCATCGAGACCTGCAATAATGCCGGCACATATGGCGACGAGATGGTGAAGCAATTCGTCCGCACCCTCAAAGGCAACGCGTTCGACTGGTACGTTGATCTTCCTGCAGGAACCATTGACAGCTGGGATCAGATGGAGAGGGAGTTCCTCAATCGCTTCTACAGCACCAGACGAACCGTCAGCATGATCGAACTCACCGCCGTCAAGCAAAGGAAAGACGAGCCAGTGATCGACTACATCGATAGGTGGAGGAACCTCGCGCTGAATTCACGAGACCGCTTGTCTGAAGACTCGGCCATCGAGATGTGCACCCAAGGCATGCACTGGGGTCTGCTCTATATCCTCAAAGGTATCAAGCCTCGGTCTTTCGAAGAACTCGCAACTCGGGCTCATGACATGGAACTCAGCCTAGCAAACCGCGAGGACTTGAAGAACAAGGACTTCTTGAAGATAGAGAAGAAGGACAAGCCACCGGCAACGAAACTGAAACAAGTCAATGTTGCTGACGTCGCTTCGACCTCCAAGCCGCTCAAGATCGGTGGCAAGCCAGATCAGAAGAAGGGAGTCGCCATACCACCGCCTCCGCCGCTAAGACAAAGGATGACTCTCGAGGAGCTCGAAGCCAAGGAGTACCCTTTCCCAGACTCGGAAGTCTCCTCCATGTTCGACCAACTGCTGCAAGAGAAGATGATAGAATTACCTCCTTCAAAGAGGCCCGAGCAGATGCATCGTGTCGACGACCCTCTCTTCTGCAAATACCACCGGGTGGTGAGTCATCCCATCGAAAGGTGCTTCGTCTTCAAGGAAAGAATCATGGCGCTCGCTAAACAAGGGAAGATAGAGATCGACTCCGGGGAGGTTGCTACGGCCAACATGACGTCCATCACCTTCGGCTCCTTCTCGCCGGTACTCGTTGCCGCTCGACGAAGCATGCCCAAATTGCGCCTCAATCGTCAAGCGTCAATCGCTAAGTCAACTTCCCGGCCGAAAGTCTCGAAGCGACGTCAACATACTCCTGCGCTCACCGAGGAGGGAACACCGCTGCCCTGGGGGCAATCATCGCTCACGCCAGCACCTCTTCCAAGCAATGCTGCATCCCAACGGGCGCTCCAAAGGAGATATGAGCAAGGAGATCCAGAAGTCGGTCTGCTGGGCCAGCCTTCGGGGAAGTTCGACTATTACGTCCTCTACTCAAGGCCTCCGTCCGTTCCAATCGACGAAATCAAGCCCACCGGCTGGGGATCGGGAGAGGAGCCAGTGGAACCTCGAGAAGAGCAAGTCCCTTCCAGTCAAGCTATGTCCCAACGCACTCTTAGAGAAAGATACGAGCAGGGAGACCCAGAAGTCGGTCTGCTAGGCCAGCCATCAGGGAAGTTTGACTATTACGTCCTCTACTCAAGGCCTCCATCCGTTCCAATCGAAGAAATCAAGCCCACCGGCTGGGGATCGGAAGATGAGCAAGTAGAGCCTCCGGAAGAACAAGTGTCATCAAAGAAGCTAGTTGCTGCTGACGACCATCATCCTAGCGAAGGGGAATCCACCGACGAAGAAGCATGGGTCATGCTACCGCGGCGGCGAAAGCCTTGGCAAGAAAAGAAGCTCAAGCAAGACCGTGTGATGAGGGGATTCACCAAGCGGAAGACCTACAAGAAGAAAAGCAAGACTCCAGGAAGGAAGGCGTTCAAAGTACCGTCAGCGAGCCGAGACGATATCCTTCAGCAGAGTCTTCCAGAGCCGACAACTTTGCAAGAGTTCTTCCCGGATCACTTCCTCCCGGTGGACCAACACGTCAAGGTGTCTTGTTGCATGATCGAAGTCCATGAAGTGTCGGAAAGAAAGAACGAAGGCGAAACTTCCGAAGAAGGCGACTCCACCGATGAGGGGGACGACTCCAACGATGGGGGCACCGCCGCTCACGACGAAGCAATCTTGCACATGCCGCTCGTAGAGGCTTTGCATCTTCCGAAGAAGGCTCGCCTGGCAATGGCGGCGGCCTTGGCCGATCCAGATAGCTACAAGAGAAAAAGGAAGGATGACCAGAAGGGCAGAGCTATAGCCTCGTGTGATGCAACGATAACCTTTTCAGACGAGGACCTGCAACTCGGGACGCGATTGCACAACCGGCCTCTTTACGTTTCGGGATACATCAAGGAGAAGCCAGTGAACCGAATCTTATTGGACTGTGGCTCCGCTGTCAACATCATGCCCATCCAGACGATGCGGCAACTCGGCATTACCAACGACCAGCTCTCACCAAGTCAGTTGGTCATTCAAGGCTTCAACCAAGGCGGACAGTCCACCGTTGGAATCATTCGTCTGAAGCTTTCCATCGGCCCGCTAGATACGACGGTCCTCTTCCACATCATCGACTGCCGGACATCATATCGTCTCCTGCTAGGAAGACCATGGCTGCACGAGAACGGCATCATAGTATCCACCTGGCATCAATGCCTCAAGTACTACGAAGAAGGCGTGGAGAGGTGCATAGTTGCGGACGACAAGCCATTCAACGAGGCCGAGGCACACCTGGCCGACGCTAAATTCTACCAAGCAAAGGGCCTGGTCGCGGAAGTTCTGCCGGCTAAAACCCCTCGAGCTCAAAAGATTGAAGAAGTAAATAAGGAAAAGACTCCTCTTCCCGGGAATCCAGTGCCACCTTCTGACGAGGCGAGACCCAAGGTCCAAGGAACGCCGAAACCTGGACAAAGGATGCGCATCAGCTTCGAGCCAAGAGCAATGCAACATACCCCGTTGCCAATCCAAACGGCGCCTGTCTTGCGTCTCGCGCCTCAGTGGCTCCGCAAATCCGAGCGATCGCCTTCTACTCCGACAAGGAAGCTGGCCCCAACGTTATCTCAGGCCAATGTCATCACTCTGCAAGAAATGACGGTGCCACTACCTAGTCTGGCAGAAGCTCCGAACCCAAGCAGACCCGTCGAATCGGCAGACCTCGAGCCACTCGGATTCAAACCGGAAGGGAGTTGGGGGCAAAATGCTGCCAAATTGCTGTTTAGAGCTGGCTATAACGAGGAAAGCGCCATGGGCACACTCCCACCAGCAGCAACTCCGCATGGGATGACAAGAACTCAAGCTCGGCTATTTCAAAACGGAGAGCAAATTCCCCCGAACCGTCGAGGCATCGGCTCCAGTCAAGCTCCGTTGGTCATCAGAACAGCAGCAAAGAAGACCTTCACCTCGAACTACATCGAGGCGAGGATAGTAGATGAAGCAGCTGAAGGATCGACAATCTCCGATGCACTCTCTACCTACCTCAGCCATCCAGACAGCAGGAGAAGACGACGACGGGCTCGATGCCAAGCCTTGTTCCGGAAGCAAACCAGAGGCGGTAAAGACTGGTCGAATCAAAAACGCACAACCGTGTTCGAGAGGCTCGGGCCAGTCAAACATTCAAAGAAGAAGTCAGTGTTCGATCGCCTGGAAATGCCTATCGAGGACTTCGTCTCAACACCCACCCACCCACCCATGGCTGCCGTCCATCATATCTCCATTACGGATCCCGGCAACGGTGACACTTCTACTTCGGACGACGAGTTGCCCGATGCCCCGCCGATCCTCGAAGAAGGGGGGCAGTCCACCGTTGATGACTTGAAGGAAATCAACTTGGGCACGGAGACGGAGCCTCGGCCTACATTCGTCAGCACGCTCTTAACCCCGGAGGAAGAAGCAGCATACACCAAACTGCTTAGAGAGTACAGAGACGTCTTCGCATGGTCCTACAAGGAGATGCCGGGCCTCGATCCAAAAATCGCAGTGCACCAGCTCAGCGTCAAACACGGAGCCAGCGCTATCAAGCAAGGACAAAGACGCTACCGGCCAGAACTGGTACCCCAAATAGAAGGCGAAGTCAACAAATTGATCGAAGCCGGCTTCATTCGAGAGGTCAAGTACCCGACATGGATCTCTAGCATCGTCCCCGTCAAAAAGAAGAACGGCCAAATCCGAGTGTGCGTGGACTTCAGAGACTTGAATAACGCATGTCCAAAGGACGACTTCCCCTTGCCAATCACGGAGCTAATGGTTGATGCGACGACTGGTCACGAGGTGCTCACTTTCATGGATGGATCATCGGGCTACAACCAGATTCGGATGGCACCCAAGGACGAGGAGCTCACGGCGTTCCGCACACCGAAAGGAATCTACTGCTACAAGGTAATGCCGTTCGGCTTGAAGAACGCGGGAGCCACCTACCAGCGAGCTATGCAGAAGATCTTTGACGACATTCTTCATCAAAACGTGGAGTGTTATGTCGACGACCTCGTGGTGAAATCCAAGAAGAAATCGGCACATCTACAAGATCTTGAGCTAATCTTCAGACGACTTCGAAGGTACCAACTCCGCATGAATCCGCTCAAGTGCGCGTTCGGAGTCTCCTCGGGCAAATTCCTCGGCTTCGTCGTCCGACATCGTGGCATTGAGATAGATCAATCCAAAATTGATGCTATCGTCAACATGCCCGTACCAAAGACAGTGCGAGACCTCAGAGGCCTCCAGGGACACTTGGCGTATATCCGGAGATTCATCGCCAACCTGGCTGGAAAGTGCCACCCTTTTAGTCGCCTCATGAAGAAAGGAGCGCCGTTCACATGGGATGAAGCGTGCCAAGAAGCACTCCAAAACATCAAAGCATATCTACTGAAGCCGCCAGTCCTATCAGCACCGGTTCAAGGAAGGCCTCTCATCCTCTACATCGCCGCCCAGGAACAATCCTTGGGGGCACTCCTGGCCCAGAACAATGAACTTGGCGTAGAGACAGCTTGCTACTACTTAAGTCGCACTCTCGTCGGCGCAGAGCTGAATTACTCCCCAATCGAGAAGGTCTGCTTAGCGCTCATCTTCGCCACGAAAAAGCTGCGACACTACATGCTTGCTCACACCATCAGACTCGTCTCGAAGGCTGACCCACTCAAATATATCATATCGAGACCAGTGCTTTCCGGACGCCTAGCCAAGTGGGCCCTGCTGCTACTTGAATTCGACATCACCTTCGTGCCACAGAAAGCGGTTAAAGGACAGGCCCTCGCGGACTTCCTCGCAGAATATCCTCTCCCGGCAGAATGGGAGTTATCAGAAGATCTCCCAGATAAAGAAGTATTCTCTGTGGACATCGCCTCACCCTGGAGAATGTTCTTCGACGGCGCAGCTAGGCAAGACATAGCGGGAGCCGGAGTCATCTTTGTCACTCCGGACAACGAAATACTCCCCTTCTCGTTCCTGCTCTCGGAAGCATGTTCCAACAACGTGGCAGAATATCAAGCCCTACTCATTGGTCTCGAACTGGCCGACGAAATGAACCTTCAAGGACTAGAGATCTTTGGCGATTCTCAACTCGTGATCCAGCAAGTCCTGGGGGCATACGAAGTCAATAAAGAAGACCTGGTACCGTTGCATGCGCGAGCTGTGAAGCTCCTCGAAAAACTCAAGGCTGTTTCCATCCAACACGTTTCCAGAAACCTTAACCAGCAGGCTGACGCACTCGCAAATCTGGCGGCTACACTCCCGTTCCCAGATGAGCATTCACTCGTCGTCCCCGTCTGCAGGAGATTCGTGGTCATCGAAAAAGAGGGTCCGCCCGAGGTACCAGTTCAAACCCACGCGGTGCATGTCCTCGAGATTAAAGAACAAGACTGGAGGCAACCGTTGGTGGAGTACCTTGTTCATGGTAAACTCCCCGAAGATCCGAAGCGCAAAAGTGACATCCGTCGAAGATCTCTGAGGTTCTATCACTTCAACGGCGAGCTGTACCGACGGAGCTATGACGGCACACTCCTGAGGTGCCTCGCGAAAGAGGAAGCAGAAGCCGCGCTCGAAGAAGTACACGCCGGAATCTGTGGATCGCACCAGTCCGGTCCGAAGCTTCACTTCCGCATCAGAAGGATGGGGTACTACTGGCCTACCATGATCAAAGACAGCTTGGAGTACGCGAGAAGATGTCAAGCTTGCCAAATGCACGGGGACTACATTCGTCAACCTCCGGAGCCTTTACACCCAACAATCGCGTCTTGGCCCTTCGACGGATGGGGTCTTGACATCGTCGGTCCTCTGCCCAAGTCATCCAAGCAACATCTCTACATCTTGGCGGCAACGGACTACTTCTCCAAGTGGGCTGAAGCGATACCGTTGAGGGAAGTTACAAAGTACTCCGTCATCAGCTTTATCCAGAACGACATCATCTTCCGCTATGGAGTCCCCCGCTACATCGTAACAGATAACGGGAAGCAGTTCAAGAATGCTGCCGTCAGCCAGTTCTGCGCATTGTACAACATTAAGCAGAATTGTTCGACAATGTACAACGCTCCGGCCAACGGACTAGCAGAAGCCTTCAACAAGACTCTGTGCAAGCTGCTGGAAAAAACCGTCTCGAAGACAAAGAAAGATTGGCACGAACGCATGGGCGAAGCACTATGGGCTTACCGAACATCCTTCCGCACGCCAACACAAGCAACGCCGTATTCCCTCGTCTATGGCGTGGAAGCCGTTCTTCCGCTCGAACTCCAGATCCCGTCACTCAGGATAGCAGTCCAGGAAGGCCTCACCAGCGATGACAACGCCCAGCTCCGCCTAGCAGAATTGGAAGCACTGGATGAAAGACGCCTCGAAGCTCAACAGCGTCTGGAATGTTATCAGGCCAGGCTCTCTCGCGCCTTCAACAAGAAGATTCGTCCTCGATCATTCCAGATAGGGGAACTGGTGCTGGCGGTCAAACGCCCCATCATTCTCTCGCATCGAGGAGGGAAGAAATTTGATGCCAAATGGGATGGCCCGCATTCCGTTAAGGAAGTCTATTCCAACGGTGCTTATCTCCTCACCACGCCAGAAGGGCTGACACTCGGCCCTATCAACGGCAAGTACCTCAAAAGGTACTATGCCTAAAGCAAGGCCACACCCCTTGTCCAAAAAAAAAAAAAAAAAAAAAAAAAAAAAAAAAATGAACTACGTGTGACTTGATCCCCCTTAGGGGGGTACGTAGGCAGCCTGAGAAGTTACTTCAGGTTCAGTCCGACCAAAAGAAAAAGACAACAAAATTCCATGAAAAGGATGTGGCGAAACAAAGTGATATTATTAATAAAGCGAAGACAGTACATGGCATGAGTCCCGAAAAGGAAGCCACAATGGAACAAGGAATAACTAAAAGAAGGTGTCCAGAGCTCGAAGACGACGCAGCAGCTCCTCCCTAGTTGCCTCCACTCTCTGAAGCTCCACGGGACGAGCGACCAGAAGCTCGCGACGGGTTGCCAAGTCCGACTGCTGCCTCAGATGACTCGCCTTCAAAGTGCTCTCCGCAGCCTCAGCCCGCTCCAAACGGGACTCCGCCTTCCGAAGTGAGGCGCGCGCAGATTCCACCTTCCTCTGGGCCTTCGACAGGCTGGACGTAGCCTCCGCAAGTTGATGCCCGGACTGACTTAGACTCGCCTCAGCGGCCTCCAGCTCAGAAGGGGAGCTCCCCTCCAGCAAAGCCCGCCGGGATCGATAAGCCTCGCTCTCGGTCACAAGCTGGTCCATCTGAGTGGCGAAAAGGGAGCTGTCAACTTTGAACTCTGCCAGGCTCGAGCAAAACTCTGCACCGTCCGTCGACCACCAGTCCTGGAGGGCGCCAAGGCCGGCAGTACGGAAAGGCTCCAACGTCGACTTGATGTACTGCCGACAGCTCGCAAGAAGAAACTCTGAGACTTTGCTCCTTGGCCTCAAATCCGGGCGAGGCGCCTCGGAGTAGGTAGGCAAGACCCTCCCTGCCGCTGCAGCTGCCACAGGAGCCGCCTGCGCCAACAAGGGCGGTGGAACCGGAGGAACCTCCGCTGCCGCTGCAGCCGCAACAGGAGCCGCCTGCGCCAACAAGGGTGGCGGAACTGGGGAAACCGCCGCTACCGCTGCAACAACCGTCTCCACCAAAGGACACGAGGGCACAGTCATCGGGGAACGCCGCTTGTCGACGCTCGAGACTTCAGCCTCCTCGCCAAAAGACAAGGCATCGACATCGATGTCGTCCAGGTTAATGTCGCCCCTAGGGAAGTTCTCCCCGCAAAGTCCGAGGAAATCTAGATCATCCGGAGGGATATCTAACCCGCAGGGTTCGGGCACTACCTGCGCGGTACCGGTGGACGAACGCCCAAGAGGCGCCTTTGAAGAGCTCGCTCCGCGCTCTAGCACTATAACAGAATCTGGTCAAAAGAAAGAAACGGTGCTCAGCGTGATAAAACTTCCTGAACGTAGAGGGCAAATAAATGAAGAGAGCTCCATACCTGTGTGGTCGGACGAAGCGGTCCGGGACGGAGGAATCACTTCATCTTTCAGAAGTCCAGGCTCCTCGGCATCCTCCTCAAAAGGGTACGAGCACACTCTTTCGGACGCTCCCAACTGATAAAGGCGTTCAAAATCCCTCCTACCCCTGGGAGGAAAGGTAACTCGGCTGGATGCCCGCGCCTGGCAAAGATCCCCTTCGGGAAATGCAAAGCTATCCAACCATACAAATAATGCAAGGGTCCGAAAGCAGCCGACCGGCCGAGCTCCTCCTTGGCCTTATCTGAGCCAGACAAGTCCCAGTAAGTCCCGCTGAGAGCCCGATACAAGGCGCATAGTATGGCTGGGGCTAGATTGAAGAGCTCGCCCCTCTCCATCCTGGAAGCAGCAAGGAAGGTCCCCGGACGAATGGCCTCCCCAGAACACGGAAGCACGAACCGGCAAAGAAAGATGACCAGCCCGGCGGCTCGGTAAACCGATCGCCACTCCTCGCTGTCCCGTTTCAGGCCAAGGAGTTCCCAGGGGCACTGCTTCCCCTCCATTGAGTGCTTCTCTCGAGCCAAGGAATCGATAGGCCTCACGAAGGAGCGAAGCGGAGGTCTCTGCATCTGAGCGATCTTCCACATCGGGTGAGCTGAGGGCGCTGGAGCTCTATACTCGCCTCTGAACCAAAAATCGACCCAAGAAGAAGGACGCACTCGATCTGATTGGTCCCTCGCCGCAATGATAGCATATGCCTTGAACAGAAGGAGGCAAGAACTTGGAGCGTAGCTGCTGTCCAGCAGATCCTTCAAGGCAGGCACCTCCTCTTGGTAGTAGTTCCGTACCTCGGGGCACCCCGAAACGATATGGACATCACGAAGCGAGATGCCTATCTCCCCCGCCCCAGTAAGGAAGGTGTTAGTCTCCGGACACCAAAGCTCACAAAGCGCACGGTACATCCCCTCAGGACGACTGTACTCCCGACGAGCCGGCGCTAGAAATTTGGCCAATAAGTTCATCTCAGGTTCCGCGCCAAAGACCTCGTAGAGCTCGTCCATCCACTCGCGAAAGCCGCAAAGGTACTGGACGTCGCCCCGAGGCCAAGAATCGGGGCCCCATCGGGTCAGCCTAGCACATATCTTCGAGGCAACAACTGGCGTAGGCACGAACTCTTCACCGCAATGATGGAACGGAAGACTCAAACTCGGCCGCAGAAGCTTCATGGAGATCCCTTCGTCAGTGTGGATCTTCTCGCTTAATTTCAGCATCCCGCAAGTCGCATCCGCGACTCCATCTTCCGTGATGCGCTCGTGCACAAAGACACGGAGCAACGACAGAAGGTCTTCCCGCCTTGAGCTGCGGTGACGGCGCACACGAGTGAAAGGAAAGCAAAGGCATCTCCTCCCGTCGAAGAAATCCTCGTCTATCCAGCCCAAGGAAGTCAAACTCTCGAAGACGCGGGCCCTGGAGGACCATGAAAGGAGGCAAGTCAAGACAAGCGCAAAAAAAAAAAAAAAAAAAAAAAAAAAAAAAAAAAAAAAAAACGGAAGAAAGGGGGGGACCACCGCCCCCTTCCAATTGAAGGCCAACAGCAAAGAGGGAAGGGGGGACCACCGCCCCCTTCCAATTGAGGGCCAACAGCAAAGAGGGAGGGGGGGACCCGCACCCCCCTTCTCCTCCTTCTTCTTTGCCTGCGACCCGGCCGCCGCCCTTCTCGGCCTCAAACCCGGCCCGGCCGCCGCCCTTCTCGGCCCCGAACCCGACACGGCCGGCCCCCACGCCGGCCCGGCCGCCGCCCTTCTCGGCCCCGAACCCGACACGGCCGGCCCCGCGTGCTGCAGTCCCGCGCGCCGCCCCGCGTGCTGCAGCCCCGCACGCCGCCCCGCGCGCCGCCCCGCGCGCCGCCCCGCGCGCCGCCCCGCATGCTGCAGCCCCGCGCGCCGCCGCTGCCGCTGCTGCCCATGCAGCCCGGAACCGAACCGAAGAAGAAGAAGGAAGAAAAAGAAAAGAAAAAGAAAAAAAAAAAAAAAAAAAAAAAAGGAAAAGAAAAGAAAAAGAAAAGAAGAAGAAGAAGAAGAAGGAGGAAGAGAGAGGCGGCGAAGGCGACCCGCACCTCAGCCGCGCTCCTCCATCCTCCCCGCCTCGAGCCTCGTCGCATCGTCGCTTCGAACCCGCCTTCGCAACGACCGCGAAATCGCGCACCATCGCCGCCGACGAAAGAGGCGACACCGGGAAGACGGAGCAAGTCGCGTGCAACCCCAGGCAGCTCTCTTCCGACGGCGGTCTTCAGAAGCCGGCAGAACCGTCGCGCAGAAGCACAAGACCGACGAAAAAAGGCGACACCGGGAAGACGGAGCAAGTCTCGTGCAACCCCAGGCAGCTCTCTTCAGATCTTCAGAAGCCGGCAGAACCGTCGCGCAGAAGCACAAGACCGACGAAAAAGGCGACACCGGGAAGACGGAGCAAGTCTCGTGCAACCCCAGGCAGCTCTCTTCAGATCTTCAGAAGCCGGCGGAACCTTCGCAGAGAAACGCAATGACGGAAGAAGGGGTAGGGGTCCTTAAATAGACCTCCAACCCCGCCCACAAAAGGAATCAAGGACAAGCGCTCTACGATTCCTACGTGTCCAAACCCGACACGCTCTCACCGACGCACCCGTCCTTGAGGGGGCATTTGTAGACACACGAATTTCGTCGGACCCGAACCCGACTCACGTGTGCCAACGCGGATGCAAACCCGACACACGGACCCAACTCGCGCGCACCGACATGGATTCAAACCCGACTCGCGCGCGCCGATGCGGACCCGGACCCCATGCGCCAAGGGGGGCCGGCCCCTACTAGGGTCCGAACCCCATGGGGGCCGGTCCCTACTAGGACCCGAGCCACATGGGGCCGGCCCTAGTAGGACCCGAACCCCATGGGGGGGGGGGCCGGCCGGCCCTGCAAGGAAAGGGGAGAAAAAGAAAGAAAAGAAAAAGGAAAGAAAAGAAAGGAAAGAAAAGAAAAGGAAAGAAAAGAAAAGGAAAGAAAAGAAAGAAAAGGAAAGAATACCGCCATGCGCGGGGGGAGGTAGCGTATGACGTCTGCACACGCGCGGATCTGCGCCGATCCCTCGATCCGACGCACAAGACGAAGCGCCCGATCGCCATCGATTTCGTGCGCAAAGTCCAGCCATAATTGCACCCGCCAGAAAAGGAAAACAATTAAATGTTATTCCCTTCATCAATGGATGAATAAAATCCGGGTAATTATGAGAGAGATACAAAAGAGATTTAAAATTAAAAAGTTTCCATATCTCTCTCCCCACCTCTTTGCCTATAAATAGAGGGGGTGGGGGAAGGAAAAAATGGTTGGAAAGTTGAAGACAAAGCGCCAGAGCTCTGCAGAAGAGAGCACGCTTCTTCATCGACCCGAGGCTTCACGAGGCACAGTCAAGCCTGTCCCGAGGGATCGGCTTACTGAAAGTCCTCATCAATGTGAAGGCCCTTGCACACGAAGATCATCCCTTCGACTCCGTTCACGAAGAAGAAAGCTCGGAGAAGAAGAACCCTTCGACTCCGAGGACGCCAGAAGCAAAGGCCGGAGAAGAAGAGGAGCGGCACTACCCCGTCGTCTCCAACAAGCTTCGACTCCGATCAAGCCCAAAAGCCCGGAGAAGAAGAGGAGCGGCACTACCCCGTCGTCTCCAACAAGCTTCGACTCCGATCAAGCCCAAAAGCCCGGAGAAGAAGAGGAGCGGCACTACCCCGTCGTCTCCAACAAGCTTCGACTCCGATCAAGCCCAAAAGCCCGGAGAAGAAGAGGAGCGGCACTACCCCGTCGTCTCCAACAAGCTTCGACTCCGATCAAGCCCAAAAGCCCGGAGAAGAAGAGGAGCGGCACTACCCCGTCGTCTCCAACAAGCTTCGACTCCGATCAAGCCCAAAAGCCCGGAGAAGAAGAGGAGCGGCACTACCCCGTCGTCTCCAACAAGCTTCGACTCCGATCAAGCCCAAAAGCCCGGAGAAGAAGAGGAGCGGCACTACCCCGTCGTCTCCAACAAGCTTCGACTCCGATCAAGCCCAAAAGCCCGGAGAAGAAGAGGAGCGGCACTACCCCGTCGTCTCCAACAAGCTTCGACTCCGATCAAGCCCAAAAGCCCGGAGAAGAAGAGGAGCGGCACTACCCCGTCGTCTCCAACAAGCTTCGACTCCGATCAAGCCCAAAAGCCCGGAGAAGAAGAGGAGCGGCACTACCCCGTCGTCTCCAACAAGCTTCGACTCCGATCAAGCCCAAAAGCCCGGAGAAGAAGAGGAGCGGCACTACCCCGTCGTCTCCAACAAGCTTCGACTCCGATCAAGCCCAAAAGCCCGGAGAAGAAGAGGAGCGGCACTACCCCGTCGTCTCCAACAAGCTTCGACTCCGATCAAGCCCAAAAGCCCGGAGAAGAAGAGGAGCGGCACTACCCCGTCGTCTCCAACAAGTCCTCGATCCCGATCAAGCCCCAAAGCCCGGAGGAGAGAAGCGAAGCGTCATCACCACGTCGTCTTCGACAAACATCTGCACCACCCACGAAGAAGAAAGGCTGGAACAGATCATCTGAAGCGTCGCCACCCCGCCGTCTTCATCAACAAAAGCCGACGCCACAACCGTCGCACGGAGATCGGTGCTACCCCCACCATCTTCGAAAGCATCCTTCGACTCTGATCACGCCAAAGAAGCCCGGAGAAGAAGAGAAGTCCCGTCAACACGCAAGCCATCGAAGCACCGAAGGAGTAGCCCACGTCGTTCGAGGAAGAAGATCGAGTTGACGCTGAAGCTAAAGCCAACGCAAGAAGCCAAAGCAAAGCCCCAGTAAAGCCCGCGCCAAAGCAACGCAAGTGCCAAAGCCAAGCGACTACGCCGGCCACGAGCAAAAGCACCGCACGTTCTAGCCGATACGACGCTAAGTCCGGAAGAACGAAAGCATCGCAAGTCTCTCCCAGCTACGTCCAAGTGCAAGCGCCAAAGCAAAGCAAAAGCCAGAGCCACGCCGGAGCCAAGCTAAAGCCAAAAAGCCAAAGCCAAAGCCAACGCCAAAAGCTCGATCGACGCCGCGAACCGACGATCAAGGACACCGAGGTCAAGCAAGGAACGAGGAAGACACGAAGACCGAGGAACGAAGCCGAAAACCCCCCTAGCCGAGAAAGCGCGAAGCACGGAAGGGACCAAGCAACGGTGGACATTCCTTAGCCTCTCCAAAACCCTCTCCCTGTAAAACCCCTGTCCTGGGCAGCCCCTTCAGAGCTCTCGCACGAACACCACGTGGAGACGCGGATCAAAGGGATCCCCCAGAAGATCTTTCCCACAATCCCCTGATCAAAACTCGCCGCAACCCGGACTCGCTACACCCGAGCAACCCGGGTCCCGGCCACAATTGTAATCTCGTTTTGTGCAATAAAGCCGACCCGTACCTTTTTTGCGCATACAGGGTCATTAACTGGATTGACAGGCTGCGATGCAGTCTCGTATGGTGGGGGGCTACGGGCAACTCTGGTTCTTACCCTCTCCTGGCTTGGGGTAGTGTCTGCAAGTCGAAGGAAAAAGGGTGCTTGGGGGTCCTGAACTTGCGGAACTTTAATCAGACGATGCTGAGGAAATGGTGGTGGAGACTTCAGTCGAGAGCCAGCGACGTCTAGAGGAACGTTATCACGGCGAGGTACTTCAGGAGATTCTCCCCCCTTTATTCCAGATCGAGGATTTCGGGGCCGATCTCGTCCTTCTGGAAAGGGGTCTCCAGAGTCTCTCAAATCTATCGTTGCGGTTCCAGGCTTGTTGCGGGTAGCGAGATGAAGGTTCGATTATGGGAGGAGCTCTGGATTGGCGAACTTTTTCTCCGGACGTTGTTCTACAACCTCTACGCCATGGATCCGTTTAAAGGAGCGTCGGTTCGGTCTCAGGCCTCAGTCCGTGGGGGGATCACGGATTGGAGACCCAAGTTCATTGTCCCTTTCCCTCCAGAGCACCTTCCCGAGCTGGGTCAGCTACTAGAGGTTTTGGGAGGGGTTTCTCTCTCGGAAGCCCCTGACGGAGCGAGGTGGCGGTGGACCAACTTAGGGACCTACTCCGTTCGAAGTTGCTACCGGTTCCTCAACTTTGAAGGGATTTCCTGCCCTCCGGCCAAGGTGATCTGGAGAGCCAGATGCCCCCCTAAGACAAAGATCTTCATGTTTCTCGCCTTCCGGAACAGGATCCTCACGAAGGTCAATTTGATGCAGAGGAACCATCCGGGGGTGTCTGACCCTGCTTGTGGCCTGTGCGGCAGGGCGGAGGAGACCACCGACCACCTGCTACTGGGTTGCGCCTTCTCGAGGTCAGTGTAGGCTCACTTCACTCGCCTCCTGGGCGTCAGATTTGCCCCAGACAACGTTGTGAAGCTATGGGGACCTTGGCGATGTAGGCCTTTCAAGGGTCCTGATCGACGCGGATGGGATACTCTCGCGCATCGGGATCTTGTGGTCGATATGGCTGGAGAGGAATCGGAGGATCTTCCAAGGCACGACCTTATCAACGGATAGGGTCATTTTCATGACGAGGTCGTTGATCCACCTTTGGGTGTCCTGTGCTACGGCGGGAGTCAGGAGTTTTCTGTTGAACCTTTGTAATAACCACCCTTGAGTTGTAACCTTCCCCTCTTCCTCTTTAATAAACAGGTAAGGGTCCAGGCCGAACCCCCCCTCATTCTCCGAGAGGGATTTCTCAAAAAAAAAAAAAAAAAACTTGTACCATAGTCAAAGAGTCCAGGGTAAAATGATTCAATCATATTTTGGGGTTGTTGCATAGCGGCCGCTCACGGTTAAGTAACAGAATGGAAGAAAAGTCAAATATTTAGAAAATGAGGGTGTAAGTCAAATACTGAAATAAATTAGGACGGGTAAGTCAAAATGTCCCATGATTTTTTTTCCCTAATTTTATTTCAGTATTTGACTTTGTAAATGTCCCATGACTTTATAAATGAATATATGTAAATGTCCTGTGACAATTCCATGTGAAGTGGAGATCTTATATCTCCAGATTGGTGGACCTATAAGCCATGGGATGAACCCTAGGGGGATGCCACAAGTGGGGTGGTGCTTGACGGCGGTTGTCGGCGGCGGCATGGCCGGTGGTGGTGGAATTCCCTTAGTGGTCATCCTATGGCCCATAGTGCCACCAATCAGGAGATGCCAGTTCACCTATTCAAGTGGAGTGTCAGCAGATTGTCCCTAGCATGGTCCATCGGTTTGTTTAAATAACATTGCTCATATTTCTACTCCTAGGTACGAAGAAGCTTATTAAAACCTATGACAACCCGAGTTCCTCCCCAAAGGTACCTGTTGAGGAGGGGAGTAATCGGGTATATTATGACAAGGATCCCCACTTCCATTTCCGATGTAGGACTAAACCATGTGAGGCATGGCCATCTCAACACCCCCCCCCCCCCCCCCCCCCCCACGAGACACGCGTGGCAAGAGAACATTCGAGCGGAGCTCTAGGAGCAGGTCCTAGCTCTGATACCATGTGACAACCCGAGTTCCTCTCCAAAGGTATCTGTTGAGGAGGGAAGTAATCGGGTATATTAAGACAAGGATCCCCACTTCCTTTATCGATGTGGGACTAAACCATGTGAGGCATGACCGTCTCAACAAAACCCAAAGATGGATTTAATGTGGATCTCATAGTCCATGGACATTGGATTAAGAAACAATGGCAGCTATATACAGCATAGTTTTCTTTCAAGGGCAGCCGTTTGTCATACATTCAATATATCTAAATTAATCCTTCGGACAGCAACCCATTGCACCCATATTTTACCTAAGACAGTCATGTGAGTCAATCCCACATGATCATGCAATGAAAATATGCAAATTTTAATATGGAAAATCTTTTGATGCAAACATGCATATGATCGAAGACAAAACACGATGAAGGTGCATAAAGTGATTCAAGGTTTTTAAAAGCATAAGCTAATTATTCACATCCAAGGTTCAATACCATCCACCATAGTTTAGTATTTATACCTGAGCATGTGAAGGCATGTTGACTTTGAAGCTTTGCCACTTTATCCCTAGTACTAGTTGCCCTTGAAAAGTAATTTAAAACACTATTCAACAAAAACTAAATGCCATTTATCAAAATTATCAATTCTATAAACAATAACTTGTACTTCAAATTTTTGTTAGCAAACTAATTGTTTTGCCATCTGAAACTGAACTTAATGTTTTTGACCCAGCAAACATTCCTCATTGTTAGCATTTCATTGCGGTTGAACCAGGATCATCCTCATGGTTGGGTTCGCGATGCTGATGATCGGGGCGATGTCGAATTCGAAGTCAAGAGTGTCGTGTGGGTTCGCGCACCACGACTTCCTGTTCGTCGGGGGGATCTTGTGCTTCATTCATGGATTGCTTTGTCTTGCCTATTTAGTCTTGGCGACTGCAGTCTAATGGGAAGTATCCCCTGTGGCTTTTGTGTTAAGTTACTAATGAGAATGTACTAACCCCTTTTGTCTCATAATCCCGCGGGTTTTCAAAGGAGGAAATCACCAACATCTGAGAAATCATTGATGAGCAATACGGATGGCAATTTTTTTTTTTTTGGAGGGGGAATTGGGATTTTGACACGAAGGCTAATTTTGCTGATTTTTTCTATGTTTGTCCTATTTTCGTGATTTTTTTCCATCGATTTAAAAATATTAAAAAAAAAGATAAAGGCGAGCGGTTAAATCATTACAGGCTGATTTTTCTAATTTTGCATATGTTTAACCGACCTCGACCTGTAAAATAGACGGTCAAAAACTTAAACCCAAGACTTGAATTGGAGGAACAGTCCATGCATGATATCCTTGGCTAAATGGGTGATAGCCTAGAGGCTTTTTTTTTATCTTCTTAGCAATTTTTTTCTTCTATATAACATGGCACATCGGATACTTTTGCAGAAATCAGCAAAGGTTCAAGAAGATCACGAGGTTAGAGGCTCGCCGTCGAAGGCTTGAGCCTCATGCTCCCTTAGAGGGACTTCTATCAGTATGTAGTGACACCGACATATCACACATGCTGAGAGAATTGCCTTTTTGAAGGTCGAACTTGGTAATCTCTCTGTCGACAAATTTTACCTCTCTCTATTTTTGTTGAATAAAATGTTTTATAAAATTCAAGTTTTAAAATATTCCTCATTGTTTCTCCCTCCTCTTTCTTTTTCATTTATGAGAGAGTAGCCGCCCTGTGAGAACCCCAACTTGGTGTAGTTGTTTGACTAAAAACCCAAACCCTTCTTTTTCTCTCCTCACACCCCAGGGATCAGTCTTCAGATTTCTGGGGTGTGACAGCTGGTATCAGAGCCTCGGGATATGTTCTTAGGGGTTTTGTAGGAGATACAGTTTTGGTGTCTTTTGATTCTTTCTACGAGAAGTTTAGGTTCTAGCGGTGCTAGAGTGGTTTTTAGGGATTATCTAGATGTTGACTTGGTAAGATTTCTTAGAGTTGTCAGAGGTATTATAGTGAGCATTTCTAAGGATGAGAGTTTATGGATTGATTGTACTTAAAGACTATTTATGTCAGAGGAATTGATCGGTAACTAAGAAATTCATATATACTTGGTGGATTTGATTGATCTAGACCTGTGGAGTCAATCTATATGTCGTATGCATATGATTGTTTTAGAACTTCGACATATTATAATGTTTAGGTTTAGAGTTAGTCGTCACAACTCGAGTGTTAGTTCTTAGGAAAGAGCCACGTGGAATATCTTAACTAAGGTTAGTGTTTTGTAATCCCTTGGTAGAAACGTAATTTTGGAGTCAACCTCGAAGTATAATTTTGGAGTCTCCTATATGGATCCCCTTAGGCTTTCTAATGGTAACGAGTTGACCAAAGGCTAGAGATTAAACTTCAGTGAGTAACATACTTGATTGGATTTGGAATATGAATGTATTTGAATATGTCTGGAAGGATGTATATCTTTGATGGTTTATCTGACATGGTTGTGATGTTCAGTTTTTGCTAGTTACTATTGTTTCCCGTTAACCTTTAGCACTAGAGACTTAGCCGGTGACTTAGGGTTTCTTGATCTTCGTTGACCCTTAGTACTAGAGACTTAGTAGATATTTTAGGATTCCTTGACGCTTATTGACCCTTGGAACTAAAGACTTAGTCGGTATTTTTAGGAATATCCATCATCTCGCTCTAGCCGTAATAATTAATTTGGTCTTCTTGTTAGATCTCTCCGGTGTTTCATGGGTTATAATTAGTTTGGTGTAGAGCTTATGTGTCATTTTTGATGGATCTCATGAGTAATGATGATGACTCTTAGCTAATTTTGACAATCCTAAAAATAACTGTCACATACCTTACATCGATTTGGAGTTTGATCTTTGCTTGATGAGTCAATCCATTAGATGAATTTTAGGTATAAAGAGATCAAGAAGTTTATTTTTCTCTGTAGACTATTCCACTATTTGAATTTTCCTCCATTGTACTAAGAAAATACAAGGAGTGGTCTTACACATTTTATTTTACTAGATCTGAAATTACTAACCTTAACACATGAGGATGCTTTAGCTTGGTCGAGGACTTTAGGACCTTACATTGATTTGGAGGTGTATCTTTGCTTGATGAGTCAATCCATTTGATGAATTTTAGGTATAAAGAGATCATGAAGCATTTTTCTATCTGTAGACCTTTTCATTATTTGAATTTTTCTCCACCGTGCTAGGAAAATAAAAGGAGTGGTCTGACACAGTTGCATTAATCAAGAAAAACATAAATAGGTAAGAAGGGAAAGGGAGGAAGAGAAAATACTTATTTTAGCTTATAAGCTAATTGCATCTGTTGATGAATAGTCCCACATCGGTAAGGGGGAAATTATAAGGCACTTGATATACCTGTTGTGCTCTACACCTCTCCAAGAGGTTAGCCTTTTGGAGACCTGGGGTGTTCCAACATGGGGAGTTTAGACGAATAGTCCCACATCGGTAAGGGGGGCACCTATAAACTGCTTAATGTATCCACTATGCTCTACCCCCCACCAAGGGATTTGTAGTTGCTACAAGAGAGCTTGAAGCACACTGAAACCAACAAAGAACCGGTCATCTATTTGCTTTTAGTTGTTGACTTGAAGTTAATCCGGTGACCGACATCCTAATGCTTTTATATCCGAATGACTCAAATTCATACTCCAACGAAAGACGATCAGAGTAACATTTAGCCAGATTTGAAACAGGCGTCGTCGATTATGTGCTGCCACATCAGTTGTGGCAGGAGACTGCTATCTCAGGTGTGGTAGCCAAGTATTGTTCTATGGGATACGAAAGTCAATTGGGATCCTAGTTTTTTATTGAACAATGCTTCGCTCCAACAGATGTTGGAGCTCGTGCTTCAACAGGCTGAGAGAATTTTCCCAAAGTGACCACCAGGTTTGTCTTATTGCTCAAACTAAGTACAGAGCTCGAAAACGTTACTATTTTGACCTCCGAAAAAATTTTAGACTAAAACACTGTTACCTCTATAGCCTTTATTTCGTTTTGAGACTCACAACCCCCAACATTTTATCTCGCCGTTTGTTTCCCGCTTTTCCGTCATTTCTGAAACTTCATTACCTGCTCTCATAAGTTTCGCTCACTATCTCTTGACGAGAATCCTCATCGAAACCTCGCCGGAACCCTGTCGGAGCCTCTTCATCGAGTTGTTGTCGGACGGTCTGGCGCAAATCCTCGCCAGAACCTCGCTGGAACCTCACCGGAACCCTTCATCGGGTTGTTGTCGGGCGATCTGGCATACAACCGAGAAAGATGAGAAGACGTAAAACCGACGCAAAGTAATTGGTGACTTTCAGAAGTTGGACGGATGAGAATCCTTGCCGGAACCTCACCATCTGGTTGTTGTCGGACGGTCTGGCGTTAAACCGATGTAAAACTGAGGAAGATGAGAAGACGTAAAACCGACGCAAAACCAAGGAAGATGGGATGACGTAAAACTGACGCAAAAGTAATCAATGGCTTTCAGAAGTTGGATAACGGAGATGGTGGCGAAGATCATCGGTGATAGTCGACGGGGAGGAAGATGAGAAGAGGCCAAAGTTATGGGTTAAACGAAAATAAAATTACTCAACCAATGTTTATACTACTGTTAAGGGCAAAATGGTTAGAAAAAGTCATAAAAAGACTCATGCCACTTAATTGGCACGTGTAGGTGATAAAAAAAAGTAGCATTTTTCGGGCTCTGTACTTAGTTTGAGCAATACAACAAACCTGGTGACTTTGGGAAAATTCTCATAGGCTGATGTTACAATCAATGATTGGACCATACTCCTCTATAATGCAAATCATTGAGTACATCAATATGTCACTCGTGTAATGTCACTAAACTAGTGAATGCCCATGTCTTTGGCGCGACCCCCCCCCAACGCACCCCACCAACCCCCCCTCCACCCTGGAAAAAGAGAGAGATCGTTGGAAGGGAGAGAGGGGTAGGAAGAGAGAGAGAGAGAGAGAGAGAGAGAGAGAGAGAGCCGGGAAGAGAGAGAGATGGAAGAAAGAGAAAGCGAGGTTGGAAGAGAGAGAAACCGGGGGAGGGAGAGAGAGAGAGTTGGAAGAGAGAGAGCGGTTGGAAGAGAGAGAAGAGAGAACCGGGGAAAAAGAGAGTTGGAAGAGAGAGAGAAACCGGAGAGAGAGAGAGAGAGTGGTTGGAAGAGAGAGAAAGAAACCGGGGGGGGGGAGAGAGAGTTGGAAGTGAGAGAGAAACCGGGGAGAGAAAATTGGAAAAGAGTGAGAGAGAGCGGTTGGAAGAGAGAGAAACCGGGGAGAGAGAGAGAGAGAGTTGGAAGAGAGAGAAAAGAAAGCGGTTGGAAGAGAGAGGAGAGAAATGGGGGGAGAGAGAGAGAGAGAGAGAGAGAGAGAGATTAAATCAGACGGCTAACTTATCTCTGCGTAAACTTCACGATGGCAGAGTTGTAAATAATCCGAACTGTCTTTAACATGTTATATAGTTACATAATACTTATTTTTACCGTCCAATCATTGATTGCCACATTAGTCCTCGATGTCTAGGGCTGGGCGAAGTATTGTTTCATTTTTATTTTGGATTCTCATATAGTGATCTGAATTAAAATAGGAAAATTCTATGGTAGCCATGAGTATCCATGTTCATGTTGGATACTGGTCACAAATACGTACGGTCCTCTACTCAAAAAACAAATCTATACGGTCCAATGATCCCTAGGCAATCAAGGATAGCCCTGGGTTTTTCGTCATTTCAAACTATCCCCAATTATTAGTCTCTTTGGGTTCCGTTGGCAGCATCCAGCCGTCCAAACGTGACGCAACGGACGGTTTTTGATTGCGATCCGCGTAGTCTTTCCCCATTGGCTGAAGCGTAAACTCTCGGCATACGGCGCTATAAATATCAGATAAGAGCAACCCGGCAGGCAGCAACCCAATTAACTGTTCTCTCTCTCTAGACGCTCTCTCTCTCTCTCTCTCTCCAAATCCTTGGCTGTAGCTATCTACTCGTTCGTGATGGCCGGAAGGGGGAAGGCGGTCGGATCCGGTGCGTCGAAGAAGGCAACATCGAGGAGCAGCAAGGCTGGCCTGCAGTTCCCCGTGGGTCGGATCGCCCGCTTCCTCAAGGCCGGCAAGTACGCCGAGCGCGTCGGCGCCGGTGCCCCCGTCTACCTTGCCGCCGTCCTCGAGTACCTTGCTGCCGAGGTAATTGACGCGCTTCTCCCTCGATCGATCCCCTTTCTTGGTATTTAAGGGAATAGATTTAGTATCTCGATGTCTTGTGAAATCTTCATAAAATTTTCAATCTTTTCTGGAATTTGATTCCTCCTCGATTTGGGTCTGATTTGGAAACCAAATTTTCAATCTTTTCGTGAATCTAATTCCTTCTGGATTTGGGTATTTTGGGAATTGATTTGGGGATTTGGAAAGCATGGACTTTTCCTTCTGTAACATGGAAATTTCCTTCTGGGTATTACTCATTATTGGATCTGATTCCCTTGTAATGAACTGGGCGATTGGTCGATGTGATCAGGTATTGGAGCTTGCTGGGAATGCGGCGAGGGACAACAAGAAGACCAGAATCGTCCCGAGGCACATCCAGTTGGCGGTGAGGAACGATGAGGAGCTGTCGAAGCTGCTGGGGACGGTGACGATCGCCAATGGCGGGGTGATGCCCAACATCCACAACCTCCTCCTCCCCAAAAAGGCCTCCAAATCCGCCCCTGCGGATGACGAGTCTTGAACTCAGATCATCATCTGGAGAGAGGAGGAAGGAGAACGAAGAAGAAAAAGGAAAAAGTTTTTTTTTTTTTTTTGTTTTGTTTTGTAGATTGTTAATGGGTTGATGTGGTGTGGTGGTTTTGTGTTTTCTCTTAGCTTTTTATTCCTTGTAATTTGTGACACTTCTGAGTGATCTCTCTCTCTCTCTCTCTCTCTCTCTCTCTCTCTCGATATTTCGGCCGATACATTCTCTATAGATATTTCGGCCGATATGTTTTGAAATTTAATTTCTTGGATAATGGCGCAGTTGGTGTTTGCATCTCCATCCCGTGACACATGTGGTTATGGTTTGACTCAAAGGTGGGCCAGTTGTGCTCTAATGGCTATACAGCTTTAGGCCAAGTTGTGGTGGGGAACGATTTGTTGGGGGATCGTTGTGTTACGGATCGAGGAATATGATAGATCCAAAGAGTCGGAAGACTTCCAAAACATATAATTTTGAATAATAATAGATTCAAAAACTTTTCTTGTGAATAAGTAGGAGAGTTGATTCATTCAATGTTTTTCAATCTAATTATATGGACCGGTTTGGCACTGAATAAGTAGGAGAGTTGATTCATTCATTCAATGATTTTCAATCTAACTTTAGGGGATTTGTATTTTACTCAAAACAATACTATACAAAAACTAAAATATTATTGATTTTAATCCTTTTGAAGAGTTTTTTAAATTATGATCCACAAAAAAAAATAGAATCATATTAGTTCAGAAAACAATCATGCCCCCTTATCTCTTTTCATAAACCCCAACCCCCCATTTTCTTCAAGATCCTCATCCCTGCTTTGAAACTTTACCATAGTTTTTTTTTTTTTTGAGAAATTCTTACTGGATAAGAGGGGGTTCGGTCTTGATTCTTGCCAATTTATTTGTTAGTGATAGTGTATAGTGTTGAGATACACATATCCGTAGATTACCTTTATAGGATATCCTTTTTTTGTATTATCTATATATTTGGCTCTTGGCCTAATGTGAGCATCTATTGATTCTTCTTAAAAACCTTAGCCTCTCTCTCTTCTCTTCATGCTAGATAACCGTCACATAGTATTAGAACTTTGATCCTTACCGGAGCTGTCGCTACTGTTGGAATTAAATTCTATTATTAGAGTTGCAGCGGAAGCAAAAGATAGATTCGAAGATCTTATGGTGTATGTTTCATTATAATTAATTTTATAAAATAATTTACATGTAAATATATAATCTTAGCATAAGTGCGAACATCTTAGAGACATACTATGATCTACGGAAGACATGTATATATCTAGTTAGGTGTTTAGAATCATCATATCTTGTAGATCTATGATCCGAAAGAACGGAACGATAATGAACCGCGCGTGAATCGCAAGGGAAGCTGTCGGATGACACCTTGTCTTTTGCCAAGAGAGGAATCCTCGAAGTCCTATCTCTGAGTGCAAGGACTACGAGCCGACGGAGGAATTCGTTGTGAAGACGACGGCGATCCGTGAGATCTCCTCCTTCTCTTTATCTCTTCTTCCTTCTTCCTTCCTCCTTCCTTTTTCTTCCTCTTTCTTCCTTGGCCGAAACCACAAATAGGAAGAGATGAAGAGGGGTTCGATTTTTCTGGAGAGGGGAGACACTTAGGGCTAGCCCCCCTCTCTCTAATCCTTATATAGGGCCGGTCCCCAAGTGCTTTACGCAGGCTAGGGCCGGCCCCAAGGGGATAGGGATGAGGGGGGGTCGGTTTTAGGGTTTCTTCATGTCTATCGTGAAGCCTGGATGAAAACGCCCTTCACGAAAAGTGAAACACTGTAAGAGAAATTGAGTGAGGTGTGCTACTCGGAATCGAGTTCCGTCAGTGCCTATGAGCTCCTAGAATTATTCCACTCATTTTAAGATCCATATTGAATATGTTTTGAGCCATATTTCAGTATTTATAAAAATACCCCTACGGCCCCTAATATATATGAGTTAGGTTCTTAGGCTCCGGGCTTGCGTTTCATCGCGCTACTTCGCATCCAACGTATCCAACCAGGTCGGGGAACAATTTCTATACGCAACAATAGGGTGGAACCTTCAGGGTTCAGGATCTCTAGTTCCAACCGAATCCCTGATTAACTGTTCCGGTGACACCAAAAGTTCCGTTAATCAGCCCTAATTCGATTAACCCGCGTAGCCACCCAGAGTGCGATGCGAGTTGAACTCTAGTGATTCTAAACTTAAGTTACTCCTTCGTAATCGTGTTCTCTATTATACTCTGATAATCCTTAGTCCTTCCTATTACTGGTGCCATGATACGACTCGGGCGGTGGGGAGCATCGTCAGATCCCGATCGATCATCTGACTAGGATTTGATGACTTGCCATATATAACACCACACACCTTCCGGTACTATGCCTAGCATCCGGAACGTCGTCAGTCATACTGATAACCACCAGGCCTGGGTTAATTGTGTGGATAGATTGACTCATCAAAATGCACCCATCCAACACTGGACGTCGGATAACCTGCAAGGATTGCATGCCACTCAAGCGCCAGCTGGGTAACCCAACATACCATGGTATTGGACTATGGAAGGTCCGCACATGTTGGCACATCAAAGCACCACACAATTGGTTGGCCTAGTGTACATGGTTCCACACGGTTAAGGATAAATTATCTATAGTAGTAAGACGGTTTATGCACCAATGTCTGAATCACTGAACTGTACACCATCTTGGTTCCTGTTCAACACGATCATCATGCTTGGTCAGGTGAATGAGAATCCCACGTTCCCGTGGTGGAGACTTCACTACATCCTGTACCTGCCAATAACTTATTCTCGGTGAAGCGACCGACATCACCAAAGCTGTGCACTGGTTCTAAGTCTACACAGAACTGGTCCACTAGGTCTCCCAAGCATAGATCCACCATGCACCTCAGTGGCCTACTGTGTTCTCTAGGGTCCTTTATTATATATGTATTAACATATACCAAAGTAGTACTCTAATTAAAGCAATAACCAAAGTCATCTTTATTAATATTAATACAGAAAATCCACGCTCAGGACACAGGAGCTACAACAATCTCCCACTTGGCCTAGTGGGGAACAACAGTCTTAACTCCTATGGCATCCACGTGCTTCTCAAAAGCCTTGGTCGGTAACACCTTTGTGAAATGGTCCGTTATGTTATTTACAGACGCCACCTGAGTCACTGCAACATCCCCTCGCTTCTGCAAGTCCTGGATAATGTAGTATTTCCGCTCGATATGCTTACTCTCCTGGTGATATCTTGGCTCCTTGGATTGTGCTACTGCTCCACTATTGTCGTAGACTCATAGTAAGGTACAATAGGATCTTGAGCTCCCGGTACACATCCTAAGTCCGTGAGGAACTTCTTGAGCCACACCGCCTCCTTAGCTGCTTCGCACGCCTCAACGTACTCAGCCTCTGTCGTCGAATCCGCGATATATCCCTGCTTCACGCTCCTCCAACTGATAGCTCGTCCTCCCAATGAAAACACAAACCCTGACGTCGATCTTCTGGATTCCGGATCTGCTGCAAAGTCAGAATCTATGTATCCAATCGGTATCAGTTCCTGTGAAGAGTAAACTAACTCATAATCTCTCGTCCTACGGAGATACTTGAGTATACTTTTCACAGCAGTCCAGTGCTCTGTGTTAGAATTGGTGAGGTCTACAGCTTGTAAAACCAATAGTTTAGCTATGTATGGTTGATAGTATAGGAATGCAAATTGGTACGTACCATTGTACATGTTCTGATTACAGAACAGAGAGCCATGGCTACATGGTAATCCACTTGAGTGGGAGACTCAAGGGGCTGGTCCCATGTAACCTAAATCCATTCGCAGCTCTGATTAGGGTTGGTCGCCCTATCAGGATAAGCTGTTGGGATGACAGAGCGTGGGTGTCTCTACCACGGTCATTACCAGAGACAGTATCTATGGCCGAACGAAACCAACACGGTGCACAGATTGGTGAGCAGACACCGGTGCACTAAACCGTGTTTCTGCTTAGGGTAAAACGGTCCTAAACCCTGAGGAACCATGTCTGGTGGACTAACCAGTTGTGTGGTGCTTTGGCACACCAATGTGTGAGGATCCGGATGTAGTGATCCAAAACCACGGTGTACTGGGTTACCCGACTGGCATTGCATCAGTATGTCACTCCTGCAGGCTATCCACACCCCTAATGGAAGGTGCGTTCCTTGGTCTGACCTACGTCGTATTAAACCCTGGCCAGGTGGTCATCAATTGGACTGGTGACGGATCCGATTGCTCGTCAGAGTGATTGGAGGTACGATGTATGTGGTCAACCTAGAAGGAACCGAGTCATATGAGCACTCGAGTCTGACGGTATTCTCCACTGCTCGAGTTGCATCATGACACCAAGTGGAGGGACAGCGGGTTTACCATACTAAGCGGAGAGCAGGGGTATGAGGGAGAACATAGTAAGTCCGGGGGAATTGGAGTGCAGCCTGCGTCGCACTCTGGGTGGCTACGCAGGTTAACTCGGACTCAGAGGATCGATGATACACTCGGGTAGTGTGTCGATCGAGTCTGAGTTGGAAGCCATGAACCCTGGTCCCTGAAGGTTCCACCTTATCGATATTATGTACGGTTCTTATACCATCTCATCGAAACACAGAACATAGTTAGAGGAAGTGAGAAGTCCAAGCCTATGCTCCGTGAGTGCTTCGCACTAGTGCACGGTAGATGCGTAGCTACGTGTGTGCACTAAGGGGAAACCCTAGGTTAGTGCAGAGACGCATGTAGCAATTCCGTGCCATAAGTGGACTTTGCCACATGGGTGCGATGCACCGGGATATGTTGCGAGTTGACTAGTTAACTTCACTAGGGGCACCCTAAGGGAACCTCAGAGAATAGTGAAATCACTGGTGCACTTTACTTATGTGTGCCTTGCAAAGTCTCGTACACGAGGAACGGCTAACTAGTGACATAAGGGCGTTTTGGTCATACCATGCGTCACTATGTACTAAGTGGGCCGGCCCTAAGTGTTGAGAGATCGGTCAAGGCCGGCCCTATTGGTTTCAGGAGGTTGTTGCCTCCGATGAAAGGGTCGGTCATGAGGCGCAGAAAATGGGCTGGTTTTGATCGTTTTCGAAAACAAGAAAAAGATAGAGATAAAGAAGAGATATATAGGGAGAAGGTTTGAATCAATCAACCATTATCCGCTAAGCTTATCCATAAGGATAAGGCCGGCCCTATATAAGGCATAGGGAGAGAGGGGGGGACGAAATTATGAAGCCATGCAAGCCATAGGGCCGGCCATGGCATGGGGAAACCCTAGCCGCCCCCTCACATCTCTTCTTATCTCCTCTGTCGTCTCTCTCTCTCCCTCGCTTGCGCCATTGGATGGCGACTCGTCTTCCTCGTGTGGTGTTTCGTAGAAGGAAAATGTTCTTCGTATGGAGGCACTCAGAGATCCATCGATGAGGTTCCGTGCATCGTGTGAGATCGGGTGAACTAGAAGGCGTCTCCCGCAACCTTTTGTTGTCCAGAATCTGCACAGAAAATCAACGTTGTTTCTATGATTCCGGAAGCTACAGAAGTCCAAACGATGTGAAACTTGTTTGAAAAGTTGCGTCTCGAAGTTGGCTACCTGCAATCCAAATTTCAGCCCAATCCGAGTTCGAAGAAGAAAGTTATAGCCATTACACCGAAGCTATGTCAAGCAGATCCGAGCCCGTCTCCATCGACAAAGAAGAAATTTATCGCGGTGAAAGAATCCGCACGCAGGTATAATCTCTAACAAGTAGATCTAACATAATTAGAACATGCATGCATGCAAGATTGTTCTTTCGCGTTAGATCGTTGTTAGGGGTTCGTGTAGTTGTCATGCTAGATTCATATACGCACGTGTAGATCGTTTCGATAAAAATTTTTGATATGTAACGCACACCGCTCACGGTCCTCGGACCTTCACTTTGCTTCCGCTACGGGCCTCTGCCACGGATTCACATCCAACACTCTGGACCCAGATTTGACTGATACCTGCCCATCATGCCTACTGCATAACATATATCTGGTCTCGTGCACTGCATAGCATACATCAGACTCCCTACAACCGAAGCATAATGTATCTTCTACATCTCTACCCTCTCCTCAGGAGTCTTAGGACCCTGATCCTTGGATAATTTCATTCCATGTCTGAATAGAACCAGTCCCTTTTTGGAGTAGTGCATACTGAATCTGGCCAAGATAATATCTATGTAGGCTGACTGTGACATCGAGAGAGTCTTGTTCTGGCAATCTCGAGTTACCTTGATCCCCAAAACATAACTCGTTTCACCCAGGTCTTTCATGTCAAATTCAGAGGATAACCACACCTTCACTGTAGACAACGTTCCAATATCGTTTCCAATGAGCAGGATATCGTCTATATAAAGTACTAGAAAAACTACTGCAGTCTTATCGCTCCTCATATAAACACATGGTTCATCCACATTCTGTTCAAATCTATAAGACTGGATAGTCTGATCAAAATGCATGTTCCAACTCCTGGATGCTTGCTTTAGTCCATAAATGGACCTTTGCAACTTGCACACCAGACTTTCCTGACCTTTTGCGACAAAGCCTGGAGGCTGAGACATATAGATGTCTTCTTCCAAATCTCCATGAAGAAATGCGGTCTTGACGTCCATTTGCCAGATCTGCCAATCATAATGCGCTACAATGGACAAGAGGATCTAGATAGACTTAAGCATAGCCACTAGCAAAAAGGTTTCGTCATAGTCGATCCTTTCTCGCTGGGTATAACCCTTAGCGACTAGTATAGCTTTGTAAATCTCAACGGTACCATCCAGACCTCTTTTTCTTTTGTACACCCACTTACACCTAACATGTTTAATATTGTGAGGTGGTGTTACAAGTGTCCAGACCGAGTTTTAGGACATTGATGTTAGTTCTGCCTCCATGGCTTTCTGCCATGCTGCGTGGTCAGAGGATACCATTGCTTCGTCATAGTTCAGAGGATCATCCTCCTGAAACTCTGGATCTACTAAGAAGGCTTCTCTAATGTATCTATCAGGAGCTCTTGTGGTTCTCTCACTGCGATGAGCTTACGGTGGTTCCGTAGGAGTCGATTCTACAGTATCGTTTATCTTAGTGGTATCAGCTCCCACTATATTTTCTGTCTGCGTACTCCCATCAGTACTAAGCAAGTATTTAAGAACTACCTTACTGGTGGGCTTATGGTCTATTAAATAATCCTGCTCCAAAAATACGGCGTTCGTCAAGACGACAACCTTTCTATCCTCAGGATCATAAAATAAACCACCCTTTGTCCCTTTTGGATACCCAACAAATAGACATATCTTAGTCTTTGACTCCATCTTATCTCGCTTGTCTTTCCTTATATGTGCTGGACAACCCCAAATCCTAAAGTACTGAAGGATTGGCTTTCGCTTCAACCACAGCTTCCAAGTAGTTAGAGGTACTGACTTTGATAGAACAAAGTTTAAGGTATATGCTGTCGTCTCTAGGGCATATCCCTAAAAACTATGTGGCAATATTGCATAACTCATCATAGTCCGAACCATGTCTAACAAAATTTGGTTTCTCCTCTCGGTATTCGCCTTCTCGATCCGATCGAAGAGACTTGATACTCTTACCCGTCTACTTTTCTGCTTTAGCTCTGAACTCCTTGAACTTATCAAAGGATTCAAACTTCTACCGCATTTGGTATATGTATCTAAATCTCGAGTGATCATCCGTGAAGGTGATGAAATACTCGAAGCTTCCTATGGCACGGACAGTTATGGGCCCACATACATCAGTGTATACCAATTCCAATACTCCTGAGATCTGCTACCTTTGGCATGGAAAGTTCTTTTAGTCATCTTGCTATCCAGGCAAGACTCACACGTTGGTAGGCTCTCTGAAACATCTAGACTTAAAAGTCCTACCTTAACCAACCTGTGAATCATGTCTGAGGCTATGTGTCCAAGCCTTAAATGCCAAAGGAGTGTTGGATTATCTAAGTGATTTTTTTTAGATGAATTAACCACACAGGCTTCAGTTATGTTATTCTGCTTATGATTGGAGGTAATTACATAGAGACCATTCTGTGTCTTTTTCTTACAAACAAATGAACCATTCAATTTAATTGACACACCAGAAGCATCAAATAAAATTGAAAAACCTTCATTATTCAATAAGGAAACAGAGATTTAGTTTCGTTCAAGGACGGTACATAAAGTATGTCTCTAAGTAATAAACTTCTTCCATCAAGAAATTGCAAGACGATATCTCTAACTGCTTTAGCCTCTGCCACGACCTTAGTTCCTATACTCAGGATGATCTTCCCATCACTCAGTTTTCTTGTCTCCTTGAACCCCTGCTAATTATTGCAAGCATGGTTAGTGGAACCAGAATCCACAATCCATGAGATTGGAGAACAATTAGATGCTACAAGGGATTCTACTATATAGATTTGAGATATACCTGTCTCAGCCTTCTTGGGAGCCGTGCAGCAGTCACCCTTCCAGTGTCCCTTCTTATCGTATCGGAAATATTTTCCTTTGGGCTTCGTCGGACCATCATGCTTAGGAACCTGCAACTGCACCTGGCCCATTTTCACGGGCTTCTTAGATTTTCTTTTATGAAACTTTCCTTTGGCTTTCAGAGAAGACTTTCACTCTATGTTCAGAGATTGGGCTCCTGCCTTCATCCCGTCCTTTGCCGCTTGGTATGCTGTTAGGAGCTCTGTATTAGTCATCTCCAACCAGTTAAGGTTAAAGTTGGTAACTAAGCCCTCAAACTTTCCTGACAGAGACGCAATGAAAATATCGGTCTGGATCTCTTTATCCAAGATGACATCGAAGGAACCAAGTTCATTCACATAGCCAAACAATTTTAACATATGATCTTGAACTAAAGTCCCCTCTGCCATCTTCGTGGACACCAATTTCTTGATGGTCAAGTAACGAGTTACCTGACTATGACCCTCGAACATTTTTTTTAAATAGGGCATCATGTCTGAAGCGACAGCCATATCTTCGACTTGCTTCTGAAGGACAGTCTGCAAGGATACCACTATATAGAACTTGCACATCTCATCAGCATCTAACCAGTCTTTTCATTCCTTCAACTGGGCCTTAGTGGCACTTGGTCCTGGCATGGCCGATTGAGGGGTAGTTAGGGCAATTGAGAGTTTGCCAACCCTTAGGACAAGCATTAAATTACGCTTCCAGTCCTTGTAGTTTGGTCTCGTAAGTTTGTTATCATTAAGGATAGAGGCAAAGGGGTCGAGCTTGGTCATAATTTCTATAAACAATGGTTGAAAGCAAAAATTAGGGTCTACTACAATCTATTTTATGGAATTTAAAAATAAATAATGTTTACTCCAGCCGCTATGCCTTTACCACCTCAAGTGGAGACATCTAGAAATCTAAGGGCCTGTTTGGATACGCTCCGATTCCAAGATTCTTGGATTCTGAAAGCCCATAATCCCTAAAAAAGACAAAGAACCTGTTTGGATACAACCCGATCCCAAAAAGTGTTTCTACGGAGAGCCCAAAATGTACTTATGAGGGCTATTTTTCTAGAGCCCAAAATTAAGGCTCCGGGCTCCAGAGCCCTTTTTCGGGATTTTGGGATTCCGGGCTCCTAGAATCCCAGAATCAGAATCCTAGCCAAACAGGGCCTAAATTCCCTGGGCTCGAGTACTGAGACTATCGACCTTGAATTGAAGACATCATCCCGGTGAGAGCATACAACCGCTTCTGTCAACGGGGTGTTTACGACCTAGTCTTCATCAGAATTATCTATGGAAAACTGAAAGATCTCATAGTATCCTTTTGGCCAACTTTATGTGACCCACCTTACGCAGCAACGACGACTTCATACAAGCTTTCGGATGGTTCCCACAAATCTAGGTGGTGTCGGTAGGGGGGTTCATAGGCTCCTATGGTGCATGAAAAAAACTGTCACCCACTGCCACCGGCCTTCTCCATGTCTTGAAGGAAACCACTAGGCGAACCAGTATGGAAGAAAACACAGCTCTCACCCGGTGGGAATATCGAACTGCATACCTTTCACCCAGACCCTTAGCCAATTGATTATGGAGGCCTGGGGCTCCCCTTTAGAGGGAACCTCTTACACATCCCTTCTTTATGAGGTTTTATGTATATCTAAAAAGGTCACGACCTCCTAGACCAAAACCTTGGGCTACCGCGCTCCTACTATGATTACAAACCTTCTTGCAAAGCATTAATATCCTTGAAAAATATCATAGTCCCTACCTTGAATACTCACCTTTCGTATTTTTTGCAAGGATCATATTACATAGATTCCAAGGATCCCGATACTTCACTAGTTTGCCCATAATCCTAAGATATGGAGCCTAGCCTAAGGTCAACATGGAAAGGACTCCCACTAGAATGACGCCTCATTCATAATTTGATGCCTGATGTCATAGTAGACATCATCTTATTACAGGTTTCGATGCTGGCCAAATATGAACATCCGACAACCTTCGTCGGACCTCAACCTAATGGTGGCATAACCAAATCGTGATGAGTTCACATTACCATCAAACGTCAACTGAAAACGGGTATTACTTAGTGGAATCCTAATCTAACTTGGTCGCTAGGACCATATGGGAAAAGGGCATCCCATTAGGCTTATCATACTTCTTATGGGGATATTAGTTATCTCTAAATAAATCTAACATTGCGTCTATCTCGGCGCACAGTACTTGGCTATCTGAACTACCACGAGGGTGGTTACCACATTTCCTTTTAGTTAGCCATCGGATTCGCACGTGCTAGAACCATATAGAGACACCGATGAATCCATAAGCTAAGTACTAACCCTAAGCCTAATCTAGAGACTAACTCACAAGCAAGATAGATAATTAAATTATCATCTGGGTTCTTTAAACACTAAGTAAAGAGAACAACAGAAAAAATATCAAAACTAAATCAAGTCAGGGTCCGACCCCTGAACCTGAATAGCAAAGCCAAGATATCATGTTCTTCCGTTCTGCACGATCTCTGACAACGATCCCGATCAGCGCCCTTTCACTGGGTCTTTGCACTCCATGGTACCGCTTGCCCGAACTGTGGATGTAGCATCATCTTCTTCTTCCTGTCATCGAAAAACTAACACGCTCCGAGCAAGTGCTCGTTCGTGTACAATTTCGCTAAAAAGAAAAAAAATATTCCTAGAAAATATGGCCAGGGAATCGAGGGTTGTCAACCTCCACCCCCGTCTATCTAGAGCCTTAAAATCTATAAACACAATAATAATTAATGCAAAAAATTAACCCGGGGTCCGACCCTTGGAGGCATGCAATCACATATTATTATTCAGCGTGGCACCTGCAAAGAGACGATACATAGCACAATCCATATGCATGATCTACGCCGAATCTCGACGAAAATATATGCCATCATATATTCATATGATGCTTTTACGAATTCATGCATGAAACACATACCGAAACTTGGCTCTGATACCAATTGTTGGAATTAAATCCTATTATCAGAGTCGCAACGGAAGCAAAAGATAGATCCGAAGATCTCATGGTGTATGTTTCATTACAATTAATTCTATAAAACAATCTACTTGCAATCTATGATCTTAGCATATGTGTGGACACCCTAGAGGGATACTACGATCTACGGAAGATATGCATGCATCTAGTTAGGTGTTTAGAATTATTATACCTTGTGAATCTATATTCTGAAGAGAACGAAAAGATAATGAACCGCACGTGAATCGTAATGGAAGCTGTCGAATGGCACCTTGTCCTTTGCGAAGGGAGGAATCCTCGAAGTCCTATCTCTGAGTACAAGGACTACGAGCCGATGGATGAATTCATTTTGAAGACAATGACGACTCGCGAGATCTCCTCCTTCTCTTTCTCTCTTCTTCCTTCTCCTTCCTTCCTCCTTCTCCTTCCTTCTTCTTCCTCTTTCTTCCTTGGCCGAAACCACAAAGAGGGAGAGAGGGAGAAGGGTTCGATTTTTCTGAAGAGGGGAGACACTTAGGTCCGGCCCCTCTCTCTCTAATCCTTATATAGGGCCGGTCCCCAAGTGCTTTACGTAAACTAGGGTCGGCCCCTAGGGGATAGGGATGAGGGGGGGTCGGTTTTAGGGTTTCTCCATGTCTATCGTGAAGCCTGGACGAAAACGCCATTCACGAAAAATAAAACACTGTAAGAGAGATTAAGTGAGGTGCGCTACTCGGAATCGAGTTCCATCAGCGCTTATGAGCTCCTGGAATTATTCCACTTATTTTAAGATCCATATTCGATATGTTCTGAGCCATATTTTAGTATTTATCAAAATACCCCTATGGTCCCTAACATATGTGAATTAGGTTCTTAGGCTCCGGGCTTGTGCTCCATTGCGCTACTTTGCATCCAACGTATTCAACCAGGTCGGGGAACAATTCCTATATGCAATGACAGGGTGGAACCTTCAGGGTTCAGGATCGCTAGTTCCAACCGGATCCCTGATTAACTATTTTGGTAACACATCGAAAGTTCCGTTAATCAGCCCTAATCCGATTAACCCGTGTAGCCACCCAGAGTATGACGTGAGTTGAACTCTAGTGATCCTAAACTTATGTTACTCTCTCGTAACCCTGTTCTGTACTATACTCTAATAATCCTTAGTCCCTCATGTTACTGGTGACATGATACGACTCGGGCGGTGGGGAGCATCGTCAGATTCCAATCGATCATCTGACTAGGATTTGATGATTTGTCAAATATAACACCATACACCTTCTGATGCTATGCCTAGCATCCGGAACGTCGTCAGTCATACTGACAACCATCAGGCCTGGGTTAATTCTGTGGACAGATTGACTCATCAAAATGCATCCATCCAAAATTGGACATCGGATAACTTGTAGGGATTGTATGTCACTCAAGCACCAGCCGGGTAACCTAACGTACCGTGGTATTAGACTATGGAAGGTCCGCACACGTTGGCACATCAAAGCACCACACAACTGGTTGGCCCAGTGTACATGGTCCCTCATGGTTAAGGACATATTATCTATAATAGTAAGACAGTTTATGCACCAGTGTCTGAATCACTGAACCGTGCACCATCTTGGTTTCTGTTCAATACGATCATCATGCTTGGTCAAGTGAATAGGAATCTCACGTTCCTGTGGTGGAGATTTCACCACATCCTCTACCTGCCAACAACTTATTCCCAGTGAAGCGACCGACATCACCAAAGCTGTGAACTGGTTCTAGATCTACACAGAACTAGTCCACTGGGTCTCCTAAGCATGGATCCACCATACGCCTCAGTGGCCTACTGTGTTCCCTAGGGTCCTTTATTATATATGTATTAACATATACCAAAGTAGTATTCTAATTAAAGCAATAACCAAAGTCATCTTTATTAATGTTAATACAAAAAATCCACGCTCAGGACACACGAGCTATAACAGCTGCCTTGCCGCCAGATCTTCTCCCCTCCAGATCTGGGTCCAGATCTCGTCGGATCTACCCCGCCGTAGCTGCCACTGCCTCGTTGGTCTCCCTGCGCACTAGATCCGGACTCCTCTGCGATCCCGACAGCCCCTGCATCCCAGCGGTCCCTGTATAGCTCCTCCCTCACCTGTACCTCCCCTACGCAGCTGGATTTGTTGCGCGCAATCCTCTCGCTGCCAGTTCCCCTGCCGGATTTGCCGATCTGTTGGATCTGCAAACACCTCAAATTCCTCGATCAACATGTTATCAATATCTTTTGCCTTGTCAATGATGGTGGCCTTTAACCTAAATCTCTTCGGAAGTGATCATATATTTTCTGACTCACCATTGGCGAGGAAATTGATTCTCCAAGGATGTATGACTCGTTCATCACCTGATTTAGCATGGAGAAGAAATTGTCAAATGACTCATCTTCCGCTCTCGGGTTCTCGAACATGGTTCGTCAAGCCTTGCTATTTTGCTCGATGAACAGTCCGGGTTCTGTCGTGGGTTATCTCTAGAATGTCCCACTCCTCTTTAGCAATATTCGCATACGAGATGCAATGATATTCATCTTCCACAACTCCGTAGTAGATGGCGTTCAACCCCTTCTAATCGAACGAGCACTACTCTCACTCGGTTTTTGGCCATTGGCGGATCGGCTTGGGATGCATTTTGCTCACACCATCACTAACCACACTCGTAGATGGCTCAACATCACCAGACTCGACCATGTCTCAGACTCCGACATCAAGAACAAAGTAAAAAAAAACAAAAAGTAAATGAGCACAAAAGCACGTACACCAACAATATGCAAAGTCTAAACACTAGGGCAAGACAATGTGGCTTTGATACAAATTAAAATTTCCTAGACTGTAGGGGTTAGGGAGGTTCTCAGAGTATGGAGGGAACACTCGATCTAATAAATTTATTGCACACGATCGTTTGCCCTTACGACACAATGCATATAGCCGCTGGGTTACTGATTTAATCTTGCTTAGTTTGTTCACTAAATGTGCTCACTTATGATTTTTATCCGTGCACGAAGAAGAAAGCTCGGAGAAGAAGAACCCTTTGACTCTGAAGATGCCAGAAGCAAGGCCGGAGAAGAAGATCGGAGCGGCACTACCCCGTCGTCTCCAACAAGCCTTCGACTCTGATCAAGCCCAAAAGCCCAGAGAAGAAGATTAAAGCGGTATCACCTCGTCGTCTTCAACAAGCATCCGCTCCATTCACGTAGAAGAAAGCTTGGAGAAGGATACCCGAAGCGGCGCTACACCCGTCGTCTTCAATAAAGCCTTCAACTCCGATTACACCAAATACGCCCGGAGAAGAAGACAACGTCACAACCGTCGGGGTCGAAGGAGTCAGAGCTGGAGCTGAAGACAAGGCGAAGGAGCTCTGCAGAAGAGGAGACACGCTCTTCATCAACCCAAGGCTTCACGAGGCACAGGCAAGCCTATCCCTTCGGGACTGGCTTAGTCCATTGAAAGCCCTCATCAAAGTGAAGACCCTTGCACAAGAAGATCAAGCCTTCGACTCCGTGCACGAAGAATAAAGCTCGGAGAAGGAGAACCCTTTGACTTTAAAGACACCATAAGCCAAGATCGGAGTGGCACTACTCCGTCGGCTCCAACAAGCATTCAACTCCGATCAAGCCCAAAATCTCGGAGAAGAAGACCGAAGCGTCATCACCCCGTCACCTTCGACGTCGACAAACGCCCGCTCCATCCACAAAGAATAAAGCTTGGAGGGGAGCACTCGAGGCGTTGTTACACCCGTCGTCTTCAAAGCAAAGCCAACGCTACAACCGTCGCACGAAGATCGGTGCTACCCCCGCCGTCTTCAAAAGGAGCCTTCAACCGCGAGCACGCCAAAGAAGCCCAGAGAAGAGAAGCAAAGTTGGTGCTACGCCCGTCGTCTTCAAAGCAAAACCTTCGACTCCGATCACACCAAAGAAGCCCGGAGGAGAAGGGAAGTCAAACTGATGCTTTAATCGTCGAGGAAGCCCAAAGCCTTAAAGAAGTAGCCACCACCGTTCGAGAAGATGGTCGAGTCAACGCCGAAGCAAAAACCAAAGCAAGAAGCCGAAGTAAAAGCCCCGGTAAAGCCCACGCCAAAGCAACGCAAGTGCCAAAGCCAAGCTACTACGCCGGTCACGAGCAAAGCACCGCGCGTTCTAGCCAATACGACGCGAAGTCCGAAAGAACTAAAGCATCACAAGTCTCTACCTGTCTACGTTCAAGCGCAAGCGCCAAAGCAAAGCAAAAGCCAGAGCCACGCCAAAGCCGAAAGCCAAAGTCGACGCCAAAAGCACGATCGATGTCGCGAACTGACGATCAAGGATGCCGGGGTCTAGCAAGAATTGAGGAAGACACGAAGACCAAGGAACGAAGCTGAAAATCCCCTAGCCGAGAAAGGGCGAATCACGGAAGGGACAAAAGCAACGGCAGATATTCCTTAGCCTCTCAAGAAACCCTCACCCTGTAAAGACTTCTGTCTTGGAGAACCCCTTCAGAGCTCTCGCACGAATACCACGTGGAGACGCTGATCAAAGGGACCCTCTAGAGGATCTCTCCCACAATCTCCTGATCGAATATTCGCCGCACTCGGCTCACCACCCCCGAGTCCTGGCATCTGTAATCTTCGTGTGTTTGCAATAAAGACGACCTGTATCTTTTTTCGCGCATACACACACCTCCATATATTACTATCTATCCATTTTAAGAGGATGTTTGGGCAAGGTCGGATTCGATTTTGTCATCCACCCAATAAAATCTCAAGCTTAGGTGCAGTTACGATGACAGGTACCCCAGTGATTTAAAGAGTCTTAAGAGCCTAAGCTCGGATTGACAATAATTTATTTACAAGAAAAATATGCATCGCCTAGAAAAATCCCACGGTTGGGAAGTTGGGTCGAGGTCCACTCGATGACGCACAATTGCACATAAGGGACAGCGGTCACAACCATTAATTTCTAAAATAATCATTTCCGGGCCACAACCATGTGCTGGTGGGTATAATTGACCGGTTACCGAAAGGGAAGAGAAGAATGTTATTTTGGATGACCTATACTAAGGCATGCTGCTGAAATTCTATAGCGGCACTGATAGCAAAGAGCGAGCCAAAAGGGTTCGATTCAAGGGTTGAATTAGAGCAGTCTTATTGGATTCAATCCGCAACAGAATGAGGGAGGAAAGGGGTCAAATTGGCCCTATTTAGGGGTGCAACATAGCAGCAACCAAAGAGGAAGAAGGGGGCTCACCTGGTCATTATTGGACTGAAAAATTAGTACTACCAGGAGAGAGAATGTAGGGTGTTCTAGGGGTTACTATAGCTGCCATTGAAACTGCAAACAACAGCTATTAAAGGAAGTATTTGGGGCCACTTATAGGTTGTATTATTGAAATGCTGCAGCAACATGGAGAGGCACAAAGAGCCTCAAGCTTGGCCAATTTTATTTTATTTTTGACGCCCAACAACAACATGCTAGGGGAGATGGGTGCACTTTTTGGGTGCTATAGGTCAGCTATAAACAGCAGCACAAAAGGGAACATTGGTTCTAACTATATGGTCGTAAGGGTGTAGAAAATTAGCAGCCCCAAAGGATTTAAAGACTAGTGTTGGGGGCTAATCTTGAGGTTTGTAGGGGCTGCCACTGTGGCTGCAAACAACAGCCACTAGGGGGAAAATTAGAGAGAAGTGTGAGGGAGGAGGGAAGAAGAGATTAGGGACTTTCACCTATGGTGGTGTTTTTTCTCCTTCGTGCCGATCCTCCTCCACGCTAGCCTGCCACGCACAACCGAAATGGAGAAGAAGGAATGATAGGAGGGGACTAGGGCTTGGGCCTCTGCCTTGTGCGAGGACGAGAAAAGGAGCTGTGTGTCTTTTAAAAAGGGGTTTAGATGGGAAGGGACATGGGAGACATGGGAGTTGAGGGCGGCTGATCAGATTTTATTTGATCCGATGGTGGGGATTTCAAAAGTTGCGGCCAAGCATTTAACGGGATTAGACATGTGGTTGATAAGGGTGGTTGTGATTTGATCAGGTGGCTTGGGTTTCAAAGTCTATTGAGAATAGGGGAAGAAAAAGGTGGTAAAGCATTTATGAGATATGAAGGCATTTGACAAAATGGATGGCTAGCTTGGGTATGCTGCATGGTTGTTGGCATTCTTTTTTTTTTTTGCACTATTGGTGTTTGGTGGGGTGAGTAAGGGTTTTGTGTTGGGAATCTTGGTGCGTCAGATCGAAATTCGAAGGTTGAGGTTAAAGAGATTGGGGGTTTCCTTGGATTAAAATCGAACGGCTAGAGGGAAGCGCAAGGTGGCAGATGCGCTAGATCTTTGATCCAATGGTCAAGAAAGAGAGGGGAACATGAGTGGCCAACCGGGCAGCAGCTTAGGGACTCGTGCATCGACAGGACTCGATTGAGTTGGATCGATACTTGGGGCAATCTATCGGCCTTTGGTCGAAAGACCGATTGGGTCCCACAACTTGTGCCGCTCGTCGGCGGGTCGCTACAGGGGCAAACTCTGGTCAGTGATTTATAAATAATTAATTAAAATTAATAGAATTATGTGTGCTCTCGCGTGCGCTTAACACCTGCATGCACTCCCATGCACGCGCGCACACACACACACACACATAAGACTACCATACCCGACTCTACTTACTCACTTTGAGTAAGTCGTGCTTTGTATTCTGTACCTATTTATTTATTCGTTTTTTACCCGTCCAAAAAAAGAAAAAAAGAAAAAGACTACCATACTGTCATCACAATGTCGCCTCGCGACCCGGACCCAAGAAACACGGTTCGGTCCAAATCAAATCCAGAACCATGCATATTCTGGACACATTGCCAATTAAGATAGAATTAACCCAAGCATATATTAGCATATACCAACATCAATAATAATTATAATAAATTATGGTTGCCCTTAGCAAAAGTGAACTCGGGAATTTCACTTATTACACAGAACTTGATACGAATGCTAAGAGATGGGAGCACACTCTTGTGGGATTTGTTCTAGGGAGAAGGCCCTACTACCCCATCTTAAAAACTTTATTTTACACTCCTGGCAACCCAAGGGAACTCTAGACATTCTATCAAGGTAGAATGGAGTATTTTGGTTCAGATTCGAGCTCGAGTCTAACTTTTCTTGAATCTTGGAAGGTAAAATATGGAATTTCGAAGGCCGACCCCTTATTGTGTGGAAGTGGGCACGAGGTATGTGTAGTGAAAGGGAACTAGTCACTAAAATTCCAATTTGGACTAATTTTCCAAATCTAGAAGGGGATTTTTGGACTGAAGATATGCTTAGCCGACTGGGGAGTGTGATTGTGACTCCTATCTATATGGATCAAGCCACAACGGGAGGTACAAGAGCCCAAATTGCACATATTTGTGTGGAGATAAATATGGAGGATTCATTATCGAGTCGGGTTCAAGCACAGAATGATAGGGACCAATTTCTGTCTTGGCAGCCAGTGAAGTATGATTGGATCTCCACGAAATGCAAGGCGTGTTAGAGTTTTGACCACAATGGTATTACATGTTCTAAACACCCTATAGTACGTGGCTAGTGCTAGGATTGTTCAATTTTGACAGCCCTTAGTACCTACTGGCCCTCAGAATGCGAAGGATTTATCCCAAAGGAGAATTCCACCCTCTTCTAAAGGAAAGGTTGTTGTAGAGGAAGGATGGCATACCATTGGTGGGGCTCATGCTTCTACTTCTAAGCCGAGGTTGCAACATGCTAAGTCGCAAACTCCCAAGCCTACAGTCAAGCCTACAAGCTCTCGATTTGCTGCTCTTGCGGATGATGAAGATATTGGCGGCGTTAAAGCAGACAGTGGTGTTGTGTCCCACGATGATGGTGACGATGATGGTGTTGATGGTATGGTGTCTCCTAGTATTGGCAGTGATGGTGTTGCTGCTGGGGATGTAGAGGGTAGTGGTGTGAAAGATATTGGTGCAGTCAGAGGTGCTATCGGTGGAGCATGTTCAGTAAGGGATGTACGGGTTGTAGGTGATGTCGAAGGTCGTGCACGGGTTGTAGGTAGTGATGAAGATGGTGCAGATGCAAATGCTGTAGGTAGTAGTGGTACTGACGGTGGTGAAGGTGCTGCAGCCTAGGCTGATGCGGATGGTGAATGTATAGATGGTGCTGAAGGTGTTGGCACATATAGTGGTGTAGGTGCTGCAGTCCATGGTGCAGTTGGTGGTGTTGGGGATATTGGTCATGCAAGTGCTGAGGATGTTGTGTCCCAAGGTGGGGCTGCTAGCCATAATGCTACCGTGGACGCTTCCCCTTCCTCGGGAGATGAGGTTCCATAGGACGATGGCCCGGTGGTTGGGGGTTTCTCTCGGGCCACCGGGTCGGCTACTTCTTCATGCTTTTCGAGCTTACGTTGCAGCCATCGGCTGGCAAATTGGGGGTTGAACTCAATCAAAGTTAGGACTTCGCTTCCTGCCGGATCTAGAGCCCTCGAATCTGTTATGAAACACCAGCTACCATGGCCTAGCTCGCCTTGCGCAATCCAAACCACTCCATATCACTAGACATCCATCGAGAGCCCTCGCCATTCGGGGCTCACATTATCTATCCCCCTTATGCTGAATATACAGGACTAATTGGCTCACATTGGTGGAGAGGAGCAGGGGCTGGAGGATAACACCATTTTTGATATAACTTCGGTTGTCGAATTTTCCATTCCAGAGTCAGACTCGAGGTCTTTCTTAGACTAGTTCTGTGATTTGGAAAGATATAGGGATACATAATCATAGAACTTTGAGATCGGTTGCTTTGCTTGTGTTGTTCCTGGTCTATTTGTGCTATCCGTATGGATTGGGTTTCCACCATGGGTGCTGGTACTCTTAAGCACTATTTGTACTTTCTTTTCTCTTAATAAACTGGTAGGGGTCTAGACCAAACTTTCCCTTATTCCACCGAAAGGGAATTCTCAAAAACAAAAAAAAACCTTGGGACGACCAGGACGACGTCTAGTGTTTGGTGGTAAGATCGGATTTTGTCTCTGTGATGGATTATGGAGCTCGATCATATGGATTAGAGATCCCTTCCATAGAAGTTGTATAAACTTGTCTATATGTTTCAACATAAAGTTTTATTGGATACAAATCATAAATCTTTTACTCTTAAAGTTGCATACATATATTGCATGGTAACATGGAGTAAGTGTATGCTTCCATTTTTCGCATGTACAAGTTTTTTCTACTAGGTCGATGATTTCACATTTAGATTTTGCATTATGATCAATTATTTCAAATTGCATCTCATTAATATAAAATATCTAAATATCTTATTTTATCAATTATTTTTAAAGTTTTTTTTTTAACTTTTGGTACATTGATCTTTCCATAATTGAAAAGTCTCTCTATGTTTATAATATTTTTTTATTAATTTATACTTAACTCCATCTAAAAGTTTTGTTATTGGTTTCTGATGCAGGCGCGCGTCGTCCAAGAGCGGTTGATGAAGGCGATGTAATATTTTTGGTATTTTCTTTGTAAAAGATAACTAGTGATAAGGAATCACCGAGAGGAAGTGACGGAGGGGGTAAGAGCTGTGACAGAGAAGAAAAGACTAGAAACTTAGACGAGAGGGGGTCTGAAATCCATCAGGATACAAGGTGGGGACTCAAATCTATGAGCCAACGAAGGCATCCGCCATCAATTTTCATTCATCATAATCTGTCCTCAATGGTTACAATGGGGGCCTTTAAATAGGCTAAAAGAAAAGATAAAAATGGCAACAAATTTAAAAGCCAATAAGTATCCTAACAACTTGCCTAAAATAAGGATCTCAAATAAAAAAAGATATTAAAAGATATCATAATAGATATCCTGCCTTATCCATCCATGGCAGGTTAGGATGGGCCTTCGGGTGGGCCAACGGGCTTGGCCCAAGTCGGATCACATCATTCGCTTCCACTGCGAAGAAATCGCCCTCGAGTTCATACGGTAAAGCGCAATCTTCATCGAGGTTTTCGCCGATGTAGTATCTGTCATCAGGAGCTGATGGTGGAGGCCCAACAGATGATGTCTCACTATACCGAAGTTACCACCGGGGTCCCATGAGAAGGTATCACTGTTGTCGATCTGGAAACACACACCAAAGCGATGCTGGGGTAGACGACCGAGTCGGATAGTAATATCAGACCGCTGCAGTAGCTCGAACATCGGCTCGCCTGAACGGAGGCAGAGCTGAACAAACACTGTAGGCACCAATAGTCGGTCCAGCCCAAGAAAATCAATATATTGAAGCTCGGCTAGAGAGACATCCTCGAAAGAATCCGCAGTATGTGGTAGCATGGCAGGCGGCAGAAGATCCTCTGGAAGGGGAAGCTCGTCTGCTGGTGGTGGTACTGGAGGTGATGGATCCACCAAAGATACAACTGGAGGAAGCTCTGTCGGTGGTGGAGGCTCTACTGGAAGTGTTGGAGGTGGAGACTCATCTGTGGAGGCCGCTAGAGATGAGGCCATTTACTGTAACTCCCATTCAATCCCACAAGCTATCTCATAGGCTTCGTCTAGATCCCTCCAAGATCTAGGTGAAAACTGGCCCTTTATGTCGGAGCGGAGTCCTCTAACGTACAGTACCACTGCCAAGAAATCTTTCTCTGAAAAACCATAGCGAGTCATGCGCCGATAGAACGCTGAAGTATACTCATAGACGGAGTTGTTCCCTTGATGACAACGAATCAACCCTTGCACCTTGGTATCCATGCCACAATGGTAGAAGAGTGGTCCAGGGGTAAATCTGGAAATCTATAATTACTACCTCGCCAAAAATTTCTGCTGATGGTATAGATGCGTAGAGCTCGAAAAACCCTTCGATTTGATAGGTCGCACGCCAAAAACGGACTAGAAATGAAAGAGATATGTCCAATTGAAGTTGGCGGGTCTGATTTGTAAACGGGTTGGATCCGAATTCAACTCGGGTTCAGCACTTAAGTGCAAAATAGCAACTAGAAAGGGTGGGGATTTGAGGACTGTAGGATGAGGATCTAAGGGCTGTGGTGAAGGAGTGAATTGGAAGAAGAGAAAGGGATAGGGGTGAGCATCGGTTTTGTCGGTCGGTTTCGGTGTCGGTTTTGTCGGTTTTATTTTTTTTCGGTTTTCGAAAAATCAAAACCGAAACCGAAACCGAAATGGTCGGTTTTTGTCGGTTTGGTGTGGTCGGTTTTCGGTTCGATTTCGGTTCGGTTTCGGTTGATATGAGATATGTTAGAGCCCTTGGCTCTTGAATCTTAATCGTAAGTTCGTCACAAATAAGTGGATGATTGTATCCTTACATAGTGCCAAAATAAAAGTTCAAAGTAAAATCAACCGACGTTCACTCTTTTGAAGCGTTGTAGATGTAACATAATTACTTCATACTTGCACTTACTGGAAACAAAAGTATTATGGCCGTTGAGTTTATGATTTAAGAAGTCGGGTCGGTTTTTTCGGTTTCGGTTCGGTGTTCCATACCCGAAAATCGAAACCGAAACCAATTTAATCGGTTTTGTCGGTTTGGTTTGTTTTCGGTTCGGTTTGATGTTCGGTTCAGTTATTTTGGTTAAATTTTGGTCGGTTTCGGTTCGGTTAGGCGGTTCGGGTCGGTTTTTGCACAGCCCTAGAAAGGGACAAAGGGGTTTTCGGTTTAGGGTTTGTTTGGGGGGCACTTGTTTGCAAATATGGAAGAGGAAAAGGGCACAAGGGCGGCAGCAGCTGCAGCAAACAGCACAGCAATGGCTGCACCGCAGGTATGTCTTTCTTTCCCTTTTTTTTTTCCTTCTTCTTTCCTTCTTCTTTTCTTTCCTTTTCTTCCCTTTTCTTCTTTCCTTCTATTCTTTTCTTTCCTTTTCTTCCCTTTTCTTCTTTCCTTCTATTCTTTCTTTCCTTTTTTTTTTCTTCACAGATCTGCGGCAGATCTGTTTGGGTTTTTTTTTTTTGGCTGCGGGGTGCGCGGGAGCACGGGAAGTGGTGGTGGTTTAGCGGGTGGAGCGAGAGGAACGGCGGCTTGCGGTGGACGGCTGGGCGGCAAAAGGAGAGGTTCGCGGTGGTGGAGGTATGCTCTCTCTTCTCTTTTTTTTTTTTTATTTTTCTCCAGATCTGATCCCTCTTCTTCTCTCTTTTTTTTTTCAATAGATTTGATCTATCTTCTCTTTTTTTTCTTTTTTTTTTGTTGGGATTGTAGGGCGACGTACCAGAAGAAGATGACGACTCGGCGAGGATGGTGACGATGGAACGGCGTTGATGACGATGGAAGACGGCGATCGAAACGAATATTGTTCGTGGTGCGGAAACGCCACGAAGCCGAAGCTCTGATACCAACTTGATGCGCTCTGATACCAACTTGATGCAGGCGCGCGTCGTCCAAGAGCGGTTGATAAAGGCGATGTAATATTTTTGGTATTTTCTTTGTAAAAGATAACTAGTGATACGGAATCACCGAGAGGAAGTGGCGGAGGGGGTAAGAACTGTGACAGAGAAGAAAAGACTAGAAGCTTAGACGAGAGGGGGCCTGAAATCCATCAGGATACAAGGTGGGGACTCAAATCCATGAGCCAACGAAGGCATCCGCCATCAATTTTCATTCATCATAATCTGTCCTCAATGGTTACAATGGGGGCCTTTAAATAGGCTAAAAGAAAAGATAAAAATGGCAACAAATTTAAAAGCCAATAAGTATCCTAACAACTTGCCTAAAATAAAGATCTCAAATAAAAAAAGATATTAAAAGATATCATAATAGATATCCTGCCTTATCCATCCATGGTAGGTTAGGATGGGCCTTCGGGTGGGCCAACGGGCTTGGCCCAAGTCGGATCACATCAGTTTCTCTTGTAAATATCTAATTACTAAATTAAAAGACTCGGCTATGTTCGATGTCAATATCATATACTGTGGTACAAGTGAGTAAGCTATTAACCAATGATGTGTATCGTATGTTGGATCATCTGATATAATCCAATCATAAGCTTCCTTATCTTCAGTCTTAATTTGTTGAAGCACTACATTATATTCGGCTATATTATATATCTTAGCTGTCTTTTTTAATAAATCACATAAAAGTTTTTTTTTTCTAAATTTATTTTTAAGATTTGTCTTAAAATATTGATGCAAAAGAAATGATGAGATTGAAAAAAAATTCTACTAACTAGATAAATAAGTCCTTTTTGGTTATAAAAAATATATGATAGTTTTGAAAAATTATATGGATTTGATGTAATCATAAAACACTCTAAAAATCAAATCTAAGTGTGCTTATCTTTAGTCTCGACAACTGAATATGCTATTGTAAATATTTAACCGTTAGGATCGTGGAAAATAGTAGTAAGCATTATATCTTGATATTTTTCTTTTAAAAATATATCATCTATGGCTATAATCGATAAATATTTATTTTTTAAATCAGCTATACAAAAATTAAAATCAATAAAAACTCTTTGAAAACTATTATTATCATTAGTTTTAATTATAGTAAAACAATTATGATTTGTTTTAAAAAAAGTTAAGCAGTAATGATCTAGATTCCTACAAGATTTTATATCACAACAATGAATTTATATATTAGCTTTTTTTTAGCTTTCTAAGCTTTATTATAACATACAGATACAACAAACTCATGAATCATATATATTATTATAGAAGATAAAGGATAATTCGGATTATTTACATTAGTACTTTGGGGATAATACATAAATATAGTTAGCCTAGTACTACGAGAAAAATTATCTTGTAATATCCATTCCCAATTAGCATTATTATAAATTTCAATTAGATAGGATTGTGATTCATTAACTATACAAGCTGGCCTTAGTACGAAGCTCGGAGGGAGGTTACAATAATTCGCTATCTCGTGTTGCACTTGTACTAACATTGAATCTAGTTGAATAAAGACGACCAATGTATTTTCTTCAATGTAGCTATTAATCTCGCACCGACCTCCGTAACGATAGATTATTAGAATCATTGTCGCCATTGTACCGAATGTAAATCAAAGAATACATAATAGAGTTAAGAGAGAGATGACTAGAGTGAGAGTTGAGAGAAAGAGATGAGCAGAGAGTTGTAGTGATGAGGAGAGTGATGTACAAACTATAAGAAATTTTATAGAGACTGGAGATAACGGTCAAATAAATAGCCGTTAAGGTTAGGAGCATCTCTCGGTGAGAAGGGTGAGAATGGTCCAAAGACAACGGTAAAAAAAATAGCTATAGCTGAGCAGGGTAAAGACAATAGTAAAAAAAATAGTCGTTAGTTGAGAAGATCCGGATACGGCCAAAAAATTAGCCGTTAGGAAAAAAATAAAGAATATTACTTCTATGCCATTTAAGATGGCGTAAATATTTTACCCCATCGCATTTGGTGTAATTAAAGAGTATTTCAGCCATTCACGAGAATTGGGTTCTTTTTATGCCATTTGTGATGTCGTAAAAGATTTACGACATTTGAGATGGCATATTGTTCATTTTTATAATCCGTTTTTGAAAAATTTTTGTTTAAATTATCGTACTTTACTTGTATTTGAAGTTCTCATTTGGATTAAAGGAAAAAAAAAAACATACTTTAAAATTTCATATTTCACATACTCCATTAAACATAGCGTTATATATTACTATATAGGAAAAATGACTAATAGAATCGATGGATGAGGATTTCTTTACCGGGAGTTTTTGTAAAAGATGAATGGAAGGATAAGGCATGTTGATGGAGGCTTTAGTATGTGGAAAGGAGAAACTAGCGCAAAGAGGAGTTTCAGGCGATCTTGAGCTGATCTTGAGACGTTAAAAATGGAGGTAAAAAATGGGGTAGAAAATGAGGTTTTTATATTAATGTAGAGAATGATAGGAAAATGTAATCGAACAAGTAACCCGTCAAGCAGCAGCGTTTCATGTCGCATTAAATGCTCTCATCTGTTTCTCAGGGGTATTAATGTTATTTTACATTCTATTGTTTCGTGTGGTTTAGGGCAACGGACCTAGTATTAAAATAGCATAAATTTGGGATGGACTTTAAAGATGAGTAAAGGAGAAATTATTGTTACATTTGGGTCAGGCTTTGGACCCCAAATTAATTTTTTCTAAATTTTAATTATGCCACCTGGAGACAGGATCTCCTTTATATTCATTTGTCCAAATCTACCCGGCCGGCATCAAGGACCATTGGATTCATCTGCCCAGCACTCACGGAGAGAGAGAGAGAGAGAGAGAGAGAGAGAGAGAGAGAGAACTTACCCCATCAACTCATCTCTATTTACCTCCATCTCTGACTCCCTCAGAGTTAGAGAGAGAGAGAGAGAGAGAGAGAGAGAGAGCACCATTTATTAATGCAACTGGCCAAGGTTGAGAGCTATGTGCATGGAGGGCTACAGAGTCTCACCATCTCTTCACCATTTCTTTATGCAACTGGGCCTGGGTCTCATGTCCCCAAGGGCCAAAGATTCCGTGCCTTGAATGCCCATTTGTTTTGTCTTTCCTCCAGGATTTGTTTTTTTCCTCTCTGGGTCTTCTCCTCCTTCCCTCTGAGCCCACTTCCTACCCTTTCTCCCCATCCCTGAGAACCCATGGAGGAATCCTGGCTTCAAGATTCATCCTTGGAGGGCTAGCTAGCTGCTCTGAAGCTTGTGGTTTGAGTTTTGAAATCCTCCCCTTAATTGCTGTTGGGTTTCCAAGGGAGTCAGGTTGGTACAGATGAGGCTTGGCCTCTACTTCTTCACCTCAGATGGATAACTTTTATGAAAGGGCTTTTTGGGAGCAAAGATAGGGATGGAAGGAAATCAGCTTTAATGGGGCCAATGTGACCACTGCCAAGGAAAGCAAGAAATGGGCAATGCAGCAGTAAAGGAATTAAAGACTGCTTGCTCTCCAGACGAGGCCTGGAGCATTGAAGCACAAGAGAGAAGAAGGAAGGGCTAGGCTAGTCTAGAGAGAGAGAGAGAGAGAGAGAGAGAGAGATGCCAACAGTCTGGTTTGCTCTGAAGAGATCTCTCCACTGTAAATCTGAGCCGTCGGATGTCCATGATCCGAAGGCCAAGGGGCACCTGAGCAGCATCTCGACAAGGAGGACGGGGAGGTCTGGGTGCTCCAGATCCATAGCCAACCTCAAGGATGTCATCCATGGGAGCAAGAGGCACCTGGAGCGGCCACCGAGCTGCAGCCCGAGGTCCATTGGGAGCAGTGAGTTCCTCAACCCAATCACCCACGAGGTGATCCTGAGCAACTCCAGGTGTGAGCTCAAGATCACCGGGTTCGGGGGTTGTCATGAGGGTGAGGCTGGCGGCGGGGGCTCGACCTATGTGGGCACCCTGAGGCCCGGGACTCCAGGCCCGGGGGGGCACGCCCACCCCGCCCTGCACTACAGCCCCTCTCTCCGAGGGGCCGGCAGCACCCCTCCGAGGAGGTCCCCTGGTGTGTGGGCTGAAAGGGGGGGCTCTTCTCTCTCCACGGCTGTTTTCGGGGCCGGTGGCGCCGGAGTCCACCGTGTTTCTTCCACGCCGAGGGCCTCCCATGAGGCTGATGCGCTTGGGGCTTCTGCCACTGTGGCCTGCCACAAATGTGGGGAGCAGTTTGTGAAGTGGGAAGGATTGGAAGCCCATCATCTCTCCAAGCATGCAGGTAAACAACATAGTAGCCATGGCTTTAAATGTCAATTTCTTGGTCCAAAAAATAAAATTTATGGGATTTCGGTCAAATGTCGATGGAAACTTTGTACTTTCTAAGAAACGAGTTCGGTGGAAATGTATTAATTTTCGATCAAATTATGGTCGGTTTCAAACAAAAGGTGGTAATATATGTTTCTTACGGAAAAAAAAAGTCCGAAAAAGCGGAAAAGATCGAAATCTTCACTGAAAAAGATGGAATCTTTTGCTGAAATAGATGAAATTTTCAAAAAAAAAAAGAAAAGAGAAGACGGGAAGGCCGAATTTCAGTCAAATGTCGGTCATTTCGGCCAATATTTGTGATGTCGAATAGAAATTTGGTACTATAGAAATTTCGGACAATTTCTATATCAATCCTCAAAAAAAGAAGACGATATATTTCGGTCATTTCGTAGGAAATTTGTCCATATGATTCCATGCTATTAGCCCCCTTGTCTTTGAGATTATCCTGCTTTGTTCTACTTGCTTGAAAGTTTGAAATCCATCTAGAAATTTCAAAGTTGATAAACATTGCTTTTAGATATGGTGATTGTCAGAGTAATCTTCATCTATTACTCCAACAGATTCTTTGCTGGATATTCATATCGATGCATTTGTCTCTCTTTACATATCGCGGACATATTAATGCTTTCTATGAAAATTTGTATTTTTGGACTCTCAATTGTTTTCATTTTTACCAACTATAATCGAAGTAATTAATAATTTATACTTCCTTTCTTTTCATCAAATCTAAGTATCTTATTGGACCCCTTGAAGGAGCCTCGATCGAAGTATCCTACTTGTAGGGTTTTCGCTGGCTAACGTCAACATTACGGACGGGTTCTCAAAAAAAAAAAAAAAAAAATCAATATTAGCTCTTGGAAATTAGTATGACTGATTGAAGAAATTTAGAGTGTTTTAGGGAATGGGCTAACTATGTATATCAACCTAACTCCCGTCCTCATGAGTGTACACTCTCTCGGGGTCCCACACGTGGAAAATTAGACAAATGGGCAAATACTAGAATAAACAAATGGAGAAGATTTGAACCCAGGACCTCTCAGAAATCAGATCTCTGATACCATGTTAAGTAACCATTGCACCCAAAAGCTTAAGATGTTGGGAATGGGCCAACAATGTATATCAAGGCTAACAAATTGGGATTCTTCCAAATTATGTGGGTATTTAGAAATTTGATTTATCAATTTCTTCAGCCTTCTCAACCTCCTATGGTTTTTACCTTCCCAATTGGTCAAACCTGGACTCCATATTGCTTTGACATAGATGTTGACATATGCGTCTCTCTTATTATCTGCAGTTACTGAGCTTGTAGAAGGTGATTCCTCTAGAAAGATAGTAGAAATAATATGCAGAACCAGCTGGTTGAAGTCCGAGAGCAGCTGCGGACGTATCGAGAGGGTCCTAAAGGTCCACAACATGCAAAGAACGCTTGCCCGGTTCGAAGAATACAGGGAAATGGTGAAGATAAAAGCCAGCAAACTCCCCAAGAAGCACCCCCGTTGCCTCGCTGATGGCAATGAACTACTACGATTCTATGGCACGACGATCGCCTGCTCTCTAGGCATGAGTGGCTCATCGAGCCTTTGCATTTCGGAAAAATGCAACGTGTGCCAGATCATAAGGCATGGATTCTCCACGAAGAAGGAAATGAAAGCAGGAGTTGGAGTGTTCACAACTTCGACGAGCGGGAGAGCATTTGAATCAGTTGAGATATACAAAGATGATCCATGCAGAAAGAAAGCCTTGATGGTTTGCAGAGTGATTGCGGGGAGGGTTCACAAACCCTTGGATAACTTCCAAGAGCTGGCGGGGCAATCAGGTTTCGACTCATTGGCCGGGAAAGTGGGTCTGTATGCAAATATCGAAGAGCTCTACTTGCTTAACCCGCGGGCTCTTCTTCCATGCTTTGTGGTCATCTGTAAAACATGAAGAACGCGAATGTTATTTACTTCTTTTTGTAGCATTTTTGAGTTAATTCCAAATATTTTCAACTGTTTTCATGATATTGTTCTTGAATTCGTCGGTTCTCCAAGTTAAGTATTTTGAACTCTCTTGTCCAATTGTTCACTGGCTTCATGTGTAAAGCTCTCTCTCGATCTCTACCCACATTGAGTGGCATGTGTTGGTGTCAGTATCTTCAGAAAGATACCGACAAGCTGGTATCTCCTAAAGCTGTGATTTTGAGAGGCGTTAGCGGGTGGAAGCACTCAAGGGGAGACGAGGTGAGGCTTAGCGCTGATAGCATGTCACGAATCCCGTGCCTCCCTCAAAACCGGTTATGAGGGGGAGGGGGCAACCGGTATATGAAGACGCAGAACTCCCACCCCTTAGCCGATGTGGGACTATTCACTCAACAGTAGTATTCATGCGACAGTATCTATAGAACTTATTGAGTTTCTTTCGCATTTGATTCATCGAGATTTGGTTCTGCTCATTGTTGTATTATTTGTTTAGGTCAATGAATCCTGCCCTTTATCAGTTAAATGGTGCTATTAATTGTTCAAAAAAATTATAGATTCAGCTAACTGTGTTAGCTGAAATTCTAAGCTCATGATCGGCCGTGGCTGCCTCATAAATTATTCATCTGCCACCTGTCTGCAATATTACCACTAGTTGGCGCAAGATCCAACATCGATATTTGTTAGTCAGTAAGTTCTGTTGTTGAGATTTGCACTCATTTGACACTAATTTGTTGTGAGAACCGGCATGTTCTGATACAGCGAATTGTCCCATGCGCTTTCTCTATGTCAGGCTCCGTCCGTCCCTTGTGTAACAAACTAGTATCAGAGCATATCGGTTTTCACCAACATAATTGAGGTCATCATGCAGTAATCATGGGTTTCAAGTAATCTTGATCTAAAACTAAGACAAAGTGTAAACAAATGAAGAAGTCATGGTTTGAGGCTTCTTGAGTCTTTTGGTCAAAGTGAGAGGAGTGATAACCCATGGAACTCTGGAAGTCAATGGCCAAGATTTCACCATATGTGGTCCCTTTTCTTTGTTTTGGAAAGACAGAGCATTGGGTAATGAGACAAAAGGGTTGCTTGGAAGACCTTAGAGAGCCCATTCAATGCATTCACTGTTAGGTTGGTTTCCATTTCCAACGGCCTCCCTTGCTAAAAGCTAAATATGGTGAGCCATTTTTGCCACATCAGCAGATTTGATAAGTGGATTTTTGCTCATACTCCAATAGCCTCCCTATCCAGTACGTACTACATAAAATCTGATGACCCTCAAGCAAGCCAGCAAATGGGACGAGCCGGCCTCTTGAGCTGAAAATAAATGTGGCGATGGTTAAGGGAGTCTGTTGGAGGGTTTCAAAAGCTATTCCATCATCACTTTTAGTTGGTCAACGGCCTCAAGCGAGGCCGTTGGAGATGCTCTACTTCCTCTACATTTGATCTTTGGAGAACAGTACAGCCTGAGGGTACCCTACAACCCTAGAGACAGTGCTTCATATACTCCAAACCCTTAACAAACTTGGCATTAAATACGGGTTGGTTTTAGGTTGGGGTTCCGATAGACTCCAACCGACTCCCAACAGAGCTCCCATCCTACGTACATGGCACCATCTAATTTTATCCTTTAGTAAAAAAATTTCACTCCAACCGGCTCCTACCCATTTCGTGGTGGCAGGAGATTGGAACGGCTCGGTTCTACGTGGGACCCACCCATGTGTGAATTAGGACCAATAGCACTCAGGTTTCGAAACCAAATATTCAAAATATTTTAATGGTGGAAAACAACACTTTGGACTCGGGATCCAGTGGTAGGAAGGAGTCGGTCGTAGTGAAGGTTTTTCTCCACCAACTTTCATCCCATGCGGCAGATGGGAGGGGGATGGGAGTCAGAGATAGAAAGGATTCGGTTGGAGACGCTTAGTCCACACATATGATAGATCCACATGTCTACGAGTTTGGACTTGCGGGCTACATGATATTAGCACACGAGTAACCGTTTGTTGTTTGCTAACATTGAACCAACTACTAAGATAACTTAACATGTGGTTAGAGCCTAAAGTCCAATATAGACCTCTATATGTATCTGTTATGTAATTGTAGTGTAATGTTGTTAACCAAAAAAAAAAAAAAAAAGCCCATATCTATTATTTTTTTAGGCTTACTACCAACCCGAGACCCGAACTCACCCAACCCAATTAACCTTATTGTGGGTCGGGTCAGTTCGGGTCTATGCCCAATTTGGGTTGGTTCGGGTTTCAATATGGTTGAACCAAACTAGTTTGGTTCGGTTTCGGTTTGACTCAAACCCGAACCAACCCGATCCGAGTTGCACCCCTAATGCTAAGCATCTAAAGTATTTGAAAATAGTCCAAAATTCAAGGACTATACTAATTGCTCTCGAAAGCTAAGGATATGAGTTCCACTGTAACTGAGGAAGCGCCTCCCTCTGCTTTAGTTAACTATGATGATTAGGTTTGTATCAATTTATCTTTGGGTCTGGGGCGCCATGAATAGATCCCCTTGGTTGCTATTAAAAAAAAAACTGCTAACTTCGTAGGGCATGTGGGTAGTAGTAGGATTCGGATCGTCTCTATTCCTGGGTGCCTCTATTCCCCTGTATTCATTGCTCCCATCCATGGGCTCAGGATTCAATGGCATAGATCAAGTTTCAACTGGGTTCCGTACATATGTAATGGTACCAGTTGAAAATTAACGTTTTCAATCAACAACTTTGAATCCCGATCCCATGGATGGAAGCAAAAAATACAGGGTAATAGAGACTGATTGGAATCCAACCTACAAGTGCCTTGAATTTAATATCCAAGTACATGTAAGAAACAAATCTCTGCCTCATTTAATGCTCTGTGCAGTTTCAAATCTTTCCAAGTGATGAGAAATAAGTGTTGTAGTTTGAAATTTGATGGTTCCAGTCATTATAGACTAGCTCTTCAAAGCATTTATAAATGAGTGCTTTCCTCTTCAGCATTTCAACTGAATCATACAGTTGGGTTTCAATAGACCTATAGCACCACCTTTACGGAAATATATGCTACAACATATGTTGTACATCTATTTTGTTGGCAAGCTTTGTAAGGGCAAAACCGATTTGATAAAGTTTGTGTACATATAAGTTAGGACATCGTACGTATCCACAATCCTTGAAGACTTCAGAGATGTAACACAGTATAAGTGCAGCAATTCAGCAAAGATTTAGTATGAAATCAGACTGTCTTGCCCGTACACCCGCTTGTACTCATATCACGAACATATCTTTTCGGGTGTAAGGGATTTTGTGTCTGTGTTTTGGTTTGCGAAACCGTTTTACTCAATTTGTGTGTGTTTTAAATTTCTGGTTTGCCAGTGTTCTCGGATTTTTCAGATTCCAATAACCATTTTTTGAAAAATTTATGGTTTTGCCCTGACCAATTCCAATCACACTGGTATCGTTAGCCGAATCGGTTATAGTTATAGGGTTAAATACCGGTATTGTTCTCGAGGATTGCAATTATGTAACTTAGGTTTAATTCTAAGTCTTAAAGCAATTAGAGAAGGAGAGTTGTGTAATGATTTGCAAAATTAATTAAAACTAATATTAAGTAATTAATCTAAGAAGGAATATCAAGTAGAGATGACCTAGGGTGGATAATCCACCACTAGATCTATTATGATTAGAAATCATAACGGAATTTCAACGGAGTTTATTACCTTCGACATCATGAATTATCTTTGGTCGGCACGATCCGTTCTTTGGGGGCACGAATTGTCTTCCCTTGGCTTAACTCATCTCATGGAAGGATAATAAATCAAGTAATTGATACCTCACCATCACGCACATGGCATGCGCCATCTTTAGTTTAGCACAGTCCGTCTTTTTAGGGCACAGGCCGTCTTCCTAGAAAGGGCACACCTTTTGCAAGATGGTAAGTAACCTTAAAAACGGAGCAAGACAAAAATACGATCTATTCAATTCCTACGATGTGGATTTCACAATAAGAGCATGCAAGACGAAAGAACGAACAACGAAAATTAAATTGATAATCTTTGTTAAGCTATTCTCCAATCAAAATAACAAAACCTAAAAGTGCATAGAATAGAACTAGACCAAAAGCTAGGACTTCATTGAAGTCCTAGAATAAGCTTAGTCTCTTATGGTGGGGGTGATGATGAATGCATTGATGAAGGATGACGAATGATTCATGATGGCTTCTCTTCTTCTCTCTTGAGCTTTCTTTTGAAGATGACGGTTTCTAAAGCGAAATCCAGATACGTTTCTTCAATAGAGACACGTATGTAGGCTTTCGAGGATAGATGATTGGTATTTATTCAATAGAGATGCGTATATTTGCTCTGATTTCCATGGTCAATCGATCAGTGCTCGGGCCTATGATGGGCGGTCCGAACCGTTTTCCAACGATCTCAACAATTTTTGGGGTACCTCATCCAAATCTCTACTAGGGTTCTCACTTGGATCCTGACCGAAATTTCCCAAATGGTTCGAATAGTCGGAGTAAGTGATCCGGACCATTTTCGGTGCAAACTCAAGGTTCAACCCCTCTTGGCTGATTTTGGGCCGTTGGATGGTCAAACTATGATTGGGGTGTACAGAAGGGGGGGCACCCTATATAAGGTTGTTTCTCCTCTCTAGGGTTCTAAGGCTTTGGAGATTGTGGTGGTTGATTTTAGAGAGAAATCCTTTGCCTTCTCCGCATTCCCTCGTGATTTTGATCTACTTAGAGAGTGAATTAGCTCTTCATCTTTTGGAGACATTTGATCACTTTATCCTTTGATCCAGCTGAGCTCCTATCATGCCTCGGATTTTCGCTTTGCAGCACGAGAACCCACGGGTGTGAACTTTCACTGCCATTTTTTTAAAAAAAGAAAAGGAAAAAGAAAAAGATTTTAATTTTAGTTTGTTATTCCTTGCTCGGACCGATCCAATGCCTGAAGATACTGGAACAACCGTCCTTGCAAGGAAGATTAGAAAGCTATTTATAAAAGAATAATACTACTCGACTATTTAAAGGCATCACTCTTGGAAGGAGGAAGATAACTCTCTCAACTATCCAAAGAGTGGTGCTCTCGAAGAAGCACGAGGGTTGAGCCCAGAAGGTGAGTCTATCCACACGTCACTCTGAATTAGCCTAATAGGCTCCCTCACACAGATTATTTAATTAATAAAGATTAATCTGAAGCAGGTGGTATCTCGAGTTAAAATAACACACCACCAGAAGCAAACTTTCTATATATAAATCATCAATCTTTACATCTCATCATTGGAATACATTACAACATCCTACTGATCTAACTAAGACCAGTACTGAATCTATGAGTCCTGCTCTTGCTCCAACTTCAACGCTCTATAGCAGCTCCATTGTTCTCCAAACTCCTAGCTCTCGTTACTTCATCAACTGTGTCTGCTCGTCTGGTCCATGAACTCAACTCCTTCTTATACCTAGGTTTGTGCCCAATAAGACCACACACATAAACACTGAGTCACTTAGGTAACTAAGTGACTCAGTGAGAGCCACGCTAACTCTACCAAAAGAAACTGATAAAAATATATATATGATGCTTTAATCGATGTTATCTTCTATTATTCAATTTAAATCAGATCAATCCTCTTGAACACCTAATCTTAAGTTATATTATATCTTTAGTAATTTCATTGACTAAATCAATATTATTTTTGACTAATACCAATTTTTAATTTTATTTCAATTAATATCATACCTCTATTACTTCAAATATTTTAAGGATATCATTATTCGAATAATATCGAATCTAATAAAATGTCATCTCTCGAAGAATATCAAATCCTGACTTATCCATAGACATTTATCAGTGATGCTAATACTGTCATACTCATCATGATCTAGTATAGACTTCTACATCCGAAGCCTATCATAGAATCAATATTATAAATTTAGCCACTAGTTTTAGGATGCTCAAAAGAAACCACCACAACCAAAGACACATCTGACTACCAACCAGATTTACAAGTCTACATACCAACCAACCTGGTCCGGTGATCTTGGTGTTTCCGATTCCTAATCTAGGGCTAGAACAATAACTCTAACAACTAAATTAGGGATAATAATTTTACTTAAATACTAGTTTAGAGAACTCAAAGAGACCACCCCAATCAAAGGCTCATTTGACATGGCCAGATGCTATAACGGTATCCATTACACCAACCAAAATGGTCCAGTGTCTTAACGTCAATCTCAACTACACATCAAAAGTGATATTACAAGTTAGATGACATCTAAGTGTTTCTGCTTATCCTAAACTAGAGCTAATCCTATAATCACAACCGTGATCCAGAATATCCAAACGATGGTTAGGGAGTAACCCTAATTCCTGCTACCAAGATAACGGTTTGATCTTAATCAAAATCAAACCCTAGAAGGCTAAACGCCACTAGTATTAGAGTAGTAGAAAGAGACCACCACCACCCAAAGACTCATCTCCCAATTAGTCAGGATTGTACACGAGTCAACCATGCTAATCAAAATGGTCCGGCACTACTATGTCAATCTCTACTCCACGCCAAAGACAAGATTATAAGTTAGACGACAATTATGGTGTCACTATTCCCCTAAACTAGGGCTAGAAACACAGAACACACATCTACATGTCTGTGTAAATAACAAGAGTAGGAGATGACTCTACCTCCAAGTCATTCGTAAGAACCTAATCATAATCTATTTGTAGTTTTTTACGTGGTAGATTCTACCCTAATATACAGTGATGGGATTACCAACTATATGCGATATAGGTTTACACATGTCCGTACATGGCCATCACCTCACTTTTCGCATGCTTAGTTAGAATCTATTACTTTACAAGCAACACATAGTAAATTCTTCCCTAGCATGCGGCTATAGGATCACCAACTGCGTGTAATATAGGTTTACACCTGTCCGCATGCGACCATCACCTCGCTTTCCGCATACTTAGTTAGAACCCACTACGATACAAACAACTCCTACCCTACTAGCATAAGTCGTAGACTAACGATCAACACCAGACCTGAGGGTCTGGTTAACCACCATGGCATAGACACTCAAGGCGAATTAAATCATACATATAATATAATACCATAAATATTCCTCATATAATATAGTATTACCTTATGTAGATAGGAGACGTGTCTTCCCAACCAAACCCGAACGGGAGACATGCCCCTAACTACGTCAGGTACTGCACTAACCACCTTAATAATTTTTAATCTATCAAATGTTTATTCTACTCCTAATATACTCTTTTCATCATGCAATATATTTCTTATCTAAATCCCTAAACTGCCTATATGATCGTGCATCATTGTTAGTGAGCATGAAAGGTATCCCCCTAACCAAACAAGGACAAGAGATATAACTCCTATATGTGCAGTCGTCACATCAGGTATTTCCTAGCCTACCTATACTATCCAACTATCCTAACTTACTGATATATCTATGCATCGTCATCTGTGAGCAAGAGAGGCACTCCCCCAACCAAACAAGGACAGGAAGTACGACTCCAATAGTACTATAACGGTACAAGGGTTATACAAGACTTTTCTATGTTACTAGCATTTCAGTCTTTCTTAGATCACCTGTGTTGCTGAGTATTATCGTCAGTGAGCAGGAGAGGCATCCCCCTAACCCAACAGGGATATGGTACATGACTCCTACTGCACGATAACGATACCATAGGCATGCTAGGCATTATCTATATAATCCTACCATCCGACTACCCTAACTTTATTACGACACAATGCATCACTCACAGGAGTGAACGACATGATATCTTTTAACCTAAACACGTAGAGGTTACATTCTCTATACACTTTAGGGGCACCTTAAGTCTAACTATTTGTTTCATAAGAAAAAATCCTTAAAGTATCAAGCAGTACTAGTCTAGGGTACCCACAAGGAACCACCACCATCTAAATGACTCATCCCTATCCAAGGAGCCACGAGGACCTCCTGAGTCAAATGCACTAATCATGCAAGTCCAAGATAACCAAGTCCACCCTCATACCATGCTACAAGCAATATTATGAGTTAGACTTAACTGGAATAATGTGTAGTCATTGCTTCCCCTAACTAGGGCTAACACCCGATGACCTATAAAGGCATCCCCGGAGGTCTAAACGACGGATAGAAACTAACCTTAACCTTAGTAAACTTGTCGGGAGTTAGCTCAATATAAACTAAAAAAACGGATAAAACTTCCACCCCCTTTCCAGCATATTGAAACATTCCTCAAACCGTAGGTCGTTCCTCGACTGTGGTCAGGTCACACCTATCATTTAGACCTACAGGTGTCATACTCATCAAAGAGTGTGGGATAACGCCTTTAGATAGACTAGGGACTTGACTCAATACTTGTAGAAAAAACGGGCAAAGGTTCTGTCCCATTTCTCGAATTTTGATATGCTCCCCGGCCCGAAGGTCAGTAATCGGCTACGATCAAGCCACACCTGTCCTTAGAATCTATAAAGTTATCCTTAATGTTAGGTTACGTGGTGGGTTCAACCGTAGGAAAGAAGGTTTGACCACCTACTCCAACGTCTACTTATCTAAACCCTAATTTTCTTCTTGACTCGAACAGATGGCCCGAACAGCCTATTTCATCTTTCTAACTGATGCCCCTCTATATTAAGCCGACTATACACGACTCGGACAAATAATATTTTTATTTTTAATTATGATTTTCAAAATTAAATAAATAAATGTTTATTTATTTAATTTATTTATTAAATATTTTATTTTATTAAATATTTATTTAAATAATGTCATTATGATTTCATAAAGGGTTTATTTAAATTATTATGTCATAATGATATCATAATTAGGTTATTAAGTTATTTATTAATCTATGGTATTATGATATCATAAATAATTTATTTAATTATTCACAAACATGTTTGAATAAAATATTTATTAAATTTTAGATCGAAAACCATCATTTTTGAGGCTTTCATCTCGAAACTTGAGAACGTAAAGGAAAGCTTTATTTCTCGAAAAATCGACGATTCGGGTGTGCGATTCACGCCGAATCGAATCCCACCAAGAACGGAAAATATTTCTAGCATCATAATCATCATACCTAATAATTTTTCAACTAAATTTAAATACATACATGGATCAAAATCCAAGGGTTTCATCGCAAAATTTTGAAAAATTTTAAGAATATGTTGTGTTTTTTGAAAAATACGGAATTCGGGGTCCAAATCGACCGCGAATTGAATTTCGTGAAACATAAGAATCAACCCTAGCATGCATAGAAACCTAAATCTAGCATCAATCTAAAGTTTCTAACTACCTTGCATGACATAAAAATAAAAACATCGCAACTTTGCCAATATAGTAAAAATCCATGAATCGATCTCGATTCCATGATTCGAAAACTATAAAAACCTATTCTAATCAAAAGGGAACCTAGATCTAACCCTTTGTAGCTTACCTTTAGTTGATTAGGTAAAATCCATGAATCGATCTCTTTCTTCTCTTTTTCATGCAAACCAAGCTAGCAAACTTGATTCTCTCACTTTGGTTTTTTCTCAAGGTTTTTGAGGAAGCTAAGGGGTTCTAAAGGACTGAATTGGATGCCAAGGGGTGAGGAATTTTGTGCTAATGAAGAGGAGATGAAGGGATAGGGGAAAATAGAAAATAAATGAGTTTTGTGCTATTTGAAAATGCCAAACATAAACCCCTCCTTAAATTCTTTTATCCCCATGTGGAAAGCACATGGGGGGGTGGGGATGACCTAATGTAGGCCCCACCTTGCTGCCATCCAAAATATTTAGGTTTGGATTAGGTTTAGTTAAGTTTTTAGGGTGTAAATTAGGCTAGTTTGGGCTTAAATCCAACCAGTTTAACCCGTAGTTTAGATTAATCCCAATTAAGATTTTACTAATTCTCTCATCATGACAAGAACATGGATGATTTCATGAGTGTCCCACGTGGGTTATCTTCTAGTGCCCTCAGAGTTAGGTTAGTAGTAAACGTGATTAAGGCGAGTTAATCCCGTTTTGCAAACTAGATTAGGGCTCATTGATCCCGAATTAGGCTTTAGTATTAAAAATCTAAAAAATATATATAATATTCAAAACAAACATTTTTTACTACATTTAGGTCCAAAATAAAGTTTTGGTAATTTTGCAAAAAAGTTGATTTTTCAAAAATAATGATTTTACCCTTTGTGTGCGAAAGGGGCCCGGTTTCTCTGTACGCGAGCCCAGATCCTAGAAAGTGAAAACTCACATGGGGAGAATATTTCCTAATCCCGAGGTGATGTTAAAGAATTCTCAGAAGACTCATCTGAGTTCTGGAGTTAGGGCCTAAAATCCCTGATCAAACGAAAAGTCCATATTTTCCTGTGTGTAGTCTCTGTACACTGTCTCCCGGACTTAACCCATGTGTACTTACGTTATCGGAAGCGCCTCGGGATAGTCCTGCACATGCCATATGATATTCCACTAACATTCCTCAGAAAGAAAACAATATATTCATATTATTTTATTACAGGAAAAAATCAGGTCTTTACAGCTTTACCTCAGAGTTTGGCTTGGGCTTGATGCTGCTCATCGAACCTAGTCTCCACCTCTCTAATAGAAAACACCTTCAAGCATAAAGAATAATACCTCAAATAATAGGCTTCAAGGGATGAGAAAGGGAGAGGGATTTCCGACAACTTCTCCAAGAAAAGCCACTTTTACTTTGATTTTCCACCCCACTAATGGGAGGAAGGGCGTATGTATAGGTTAGACCAATCCCCAGCTGGAAGCTCAAACTTACCGTCGAATGATGATCCAATGGCTAAAAAATCAGATAAGCCATTTATGGGTATATATTAGTCGTCTGGACAATGGTTCAGACCAACTTGGTCACGATCCGAGCAATGGTCTATACCGGAGACCCAACAAACCCTAGGTCAAGGAAAGTGGTTAAAACAATGGTTTAGACCGCCTATACCTTTTAGTCCCAAACGATTCAAACCAACATTTGTTGGTTGGAACGTCTATCTAGCGGTCTAAACCATTGTCTGGACCGAGACCACTACCAATCCAGACAATGGTGATCTGGACCACTATTGTGGACTTCCAATACTTAGAAAAATTCTAAGTGTTGGATCTTCTTGACCTAGATTTCGACGAAAATGAAAACTGATTTTCAAAAATTAAAAATATATTTTATATTAAGATATTGTTTGGATCTTGTGCAAACATGGATGTGTTTCTATTTGCACATGTACAAAAAGAAAATTTATGTTTGGTTGTTCCTTTTTTAGATGTGCAACCGGTTGTATACGTTCAAGTATGTACCACTAGCTGATCCTTTGAAAATTCCTTACCCCATGAACAAATAGAAACCCGATACTTATTTGCATATATGGTCCCCATTGGAGACATAACCATATGCAAAAATATATACAAATGATAAAAATTAATAAACAAACAAGTACAACTTTGAATATGTGTTTCTTTGCATATGTATTACAGCAATGTATATGCAAAGAAACACACGTCATATATACGCAACATCCATACAAGCCATGAAAAGCAATTTTTCTATGACAAAAACATTTAGAAATCACATCGAATCCTCAAAAAGGGTAATAGAAGATAAATGATAAATACACACGCAAACCAATACAGTCAAGAATCCGTATTCTACCCCTGCAAACCCAAAATGTCACACGTCTCTCTAGTGAGCATCCAAAGTCGTGTGATAGACTGCTGAGTCTTCAAATAATCTTGAACTACTACGATGCACTTGTCTAATTTTTATAGAAGGTGCTTGAGCGTCATCTCAGGTACACGTGTCTAGGGCTACACGTGTTGGATCAGTTGAAAGGCAGACAATCATGAGGCTTGTGATGAGCTGAGGAGCAAGACAAAATTCGGCGAGGTGTGGGGGCGAACTCCTAGTATGGCCTATGAGACATTTTCTCTATTCTTATACTGGACCTTTAAAGTTTAGTCTATTGCTCTCACCAATCGGCTCAATAGGTGAATTTTCCTACGAAAGGTTTTCTTATAAAAAAACACCTGTGTGTGATGTAGTATAACTTTCACATGCAAGAATTTTATAATTTTGAGCTGCATACTATAGAGACCATGTAACATCCGCTCCAAACACACAAGATTTTGTCGGCTTTGTCCGTGCCCGCACGAGAACTTTCCAAGGAGGTCACCCATCCTAGTACTATTCTCACCTGAGCACACTTAACTATGGAGTTCTTACGAAATTCGTAGCGGCACACGGTTTTAAAATGCGTCTTCTATGTTTGGGAGGATAAATTATATAAGTAGCTCAGGATCTCCTTCTCTCCAGGCGATGTGGGGCTAACTCATGGCCTTGTACACCTCACCTCACCTCATCCATCTTGGTCGTCATAATCCACCCCCCTTAGCCCTACACGTCCTCGCTCGGGCAAGAATAATACTAGGATAAGTGACCTCCACGGGAAGTTCTCGTGCGGGCACGGGCAAAGCGGACAAAATCTTGTGTGTTTGGGGCGGATGTTACAGACCATGTCTAATCTACTTTTCTTGAGTTGAGAGAGAGAGAGAGAGAGAGAGAGAGAGAGAGAGAGAGAGAGAGAGAGAGAGGAAATTAACCAACAGATATTAATCCATATTGCATAAATTTACATAAATATGTTTGCAAAGAGAGCAGCCAAGCAAAGATAAATTTGTTAGGGTTCTGTCGCGCGACAGAATTTCACACCAGAGCACTATCTTGAACATTTTTAAAAGAGAAAGAGAGGTCGATCTCATGCCGTGATTCATCTTCGGTGAAGTTGCGGAGAGAACTAGTGTAAGATAAAAGAGAAGGGAAGTTCTCCGGGTTGGGTGCCAAGTGTTACTTCCTCGGGTTTGGTGAGTTTCCAAATATTGTAACCTATAAACTCTCATAATAGTGAATTTTTATTATCGTTGTTGTCATTATTTGTGTGTGATTGCTTGGTGTGTTTGGTGTGATCTCGACATACTTTGATTGCAGCCACTATGTTTGGTATCAGAAGATGGTTGCACTACAAGAGAATATCCAAGTGTTTAGAATACTTGAGTGACCAACATATGCTTTTTTGTGTAGAAAAGTAAGGAACTGAGGTATTAGTTTGGTTTGATTGGTTTCTCTATTTCTTTCCCTGCAAATCTCACGTGTTGGTTTCTTCTAAGAGGATGGGAAGAGACTTGGGTCCACTATAAAAAGGACTTTATATTACCAATGGAAAAAATCCGTCGATATTAATTAAATACTGTCAAAAAAAAGTTATGCCGACGGACATAATTTTCGTTGCCATTTGTCGAAAAATATGACGTCGGGAAAGTAAACAACGATGATTTATAATTTTTGTTGGTAATAAATATTATTACCGACGGACTATTATCCCCAATTGGTAATGTATGAAAATTTTAAAAAAATTATTAAATAGTATTACCGACGGTAGGTAGTATCCCGTCGGTATATATAATATTATTACCGACAATCAGACAAAAAACATGTCGGTATACAATATATAAATATCGACATATATATGACGATCGTCGATAATAATATATATATAAATACCGACGGATGTATTACTACCATCGGCAATTATATATATATTACTGACGTTTGTTTTATACCATTAAATAAATATTATTTATATAATCTTAAATAAATTTATTTTTACTGACGGATAACATAATGTTCGTCAGTAATAAAAGTTAATTTAAAAAAAACACGCAAAAACTGGTTATTTAATTTCTGTCATAGCACATTATATTACCATAATACACAACACCGGACAATCACATATAATAATACACTAAAATATATCACAATATTAATATTTTCCAAAATACATTATAAAAATATTTTTACAATATCAAAAGGTGCCCTAGCTGCGTGCTCTCATGCTGTTGTCCCGGCACTAACGCTGGTGCTCTCATCCCCCTGACGCCGCACCTCCTATAATTAACAACATATATTGGTTACTAAAATAGTTGACTTATATAATTAATATAAAAAGATAAAAATATTAAATTAGTTATTCGATGAAAATATTTTTGACATCTGGGTCGTCGGTTTTTCAATGTACCGTCGATTTCAACAAGTTAGTTTGGCACCGAATGAGATGCCCGTGCCGGTTTACATGACTTTTAGTAGCTATTTTACGATTTTACCTTCCGATAGATAAATTCTAAGTTTAAGTTAAAAATCTTAAGTTTTACTTTAATTTTTAAATCTTTACTATAATTTATGTTTCGTCAGTTTCAACAAGTTAATATGGCCCCTAGCGACAAGCTCGTGCCTATCTTTAGGACTTTTAATAGTTAATTTATAATTTCACTGTTTGATAGATAAATTCGTAAATTAAGTATTAAAAATCTTGAATTTTATCCTCTGATATCGGATCGCATTCGATAATTCCTACTTATATGGTTTTTTATATTTTGGACTTACAAATAAGTATTTAGATGATATTTTAAAATTTTACCCTATGATTGACTAATTTAGAGTCTAAGTGTTTGAAAATCATAAGTTTTTGTATTTAAGATTTTAAACTTGGTTTGGATTCGATTGGATCTTTATCGGATCGCATCTAATAATTCATACTTGTATAATTTTTTGTATTTCGGACTTACGAATAAGTATTTAAAAGATATTTTAAGATTTTTCCATCCGATTGACTAATTTAGAGTCTAAGTGTTTGAAAATCATAACTTTTTGTATTTCGAATTTTAATCTTGGTTAGGATTCGATCAAATCATTATCGGATCACATCTAATAATTTGTACTTGTATAGTTTTTGTATTTCGGACTAATAAATAAGTATTTAGTAGATATTTTGAGATTTTATCCTCCGATTGACTAATTTAGAGTCTAAATATTTGAAAATCATAAGTAATCATCATTTGGATTTTAAACTTGGTTTGGATTTAATCGAATCGTTATCGAATCACATCCGATAATTTGTACGTATATGATTTTTCATATTTCAGACTTACGAACAAGTATTTAGTAGATATTTTAAGACGTTGCCCTCCAATTGACAAATTTTAACTCTAAGTGTTTGAAAATTATAAGTTTTCGGCTTTCGGCTTTTGAAGTTGGTTTGGATTCAATGGAATCGTTATCACATTACATCCGATAATTCGTACTTGTATGATTTTTTATATTTTGAACTTATATATGAGCAAGTATTTAGTAGATATTTTAAGATTGTACCCTCCGATTGACTAATTTAGAGTATAAATATTTAAAAATCAGAAGTTATCGTTTTTCAGATTTTGAACTTGTTATGGATTCGATCAGATCATTATTGGATTGCATTCGATAATTCAAACTTGTATGGGTTTTTGTATTTCGGACTTAAGAGTAAGTATTTATCCTTGATGCAAAGGATAAGTTCGGAGGTCAAGCGTTCAGCTGGTCATTAAGTGTGGCTGATTCTTTTAGCACAATCAAATGTTGTGGGCTGCAGGAGATAAAATTTTTAGGAGAGAAGTTTACGTGGAGTAATAAGAAGGGGGGGGGGGGGGGGGGACACACACACACCAAATTTTGGAAATGTTAGATCGTGGGTTTGTGAATTCATCGTGGATTATAGCTTTGGATAATACGGTGGTGCGACACCTTCCTCAGGTTTCCTTTGATCACAACCTGCTTTTGTTCCAAACCTGGCCGGAGAAAGTCCCAAAGAGAGCACCATTAATTTTGAGTGATTGGAATATATTGGAAGTGGGTACTGTGAATGCCCTCATGGAGCATCTATGGCAGGATTTGGACGTTCTCACATAGAAACGACATCCAAATTCTTTTTCATCTGATGAGGCAAAAATCAATAATCGCATGGAGGAGATTCGAATGAAGTTGGAGCATGCCTTGAGTATGCAAGAATCACCGTGGGCCAGAAAATCTCGGGTTCAATGGTTGCAATGGAGTGACCAGAACACTCACTTCTTCCACCTCAATACGAAGATCCACCACGGTGTAAACAGAATTCAGGTCCAACGCTTGGCAAAAGAGGATATAAGCAATGCAGCTCGCTTCCAGGAGGGTCTACTCTCGACGTTTCAGGATAGGTGGGCACGAGATATCATGGTGAACACAGAGGCTCCTATTAATGGGATGTACAAAGGATTGTTGCTGCTTATATGAATCAATTTCTTGTTACTATACCCACTCCTGAGTATCCGACATACGATCATGACATCTCCAGCGAATAAGGCACCTGGCCCAGATTGATTCAATGGTAAATTTTACAAATTTTGTTTGGGTGATATTGGGGAAGATCTTCACCGAGAGATTTATAGCTTCTTCTTAACAAGTAAACTACCAGTTACTTGGAACGACACATATATTACCTTGATTATGAAGCTGGAGCAACCTATGGTACCGCAAGACTTTATGCCGATTAGTCTGTGCAATCAGAGATATAAGTTTATCACCAATTAAATCGTAGCTAATAGGCTAAAGGTGCTACTTCCAGACCTCATCGATCTGAGTATATTTGCTTTTGTACTAGGACGATAGATCAAAGAGAACTTGTTTTTGGCGCAAGAGATTATGCATAATATATGCATATCCCTCTGACATCCAAAGCACTAGCGGTGGTAAAAGTTGATTTGGAGAAGGCTTATGACCGGGTCGATTGGGGAGCACTCGAAAGAATTTTGCTTTAATTGGGGATAGCTAATAGGTGGGTGCGATGGATTATGGAATGCGTGTCTTTGACGAGATTGACTCTTATGGTTAAAGGAGAAGCTACGTCATGGTTTTGTCCATTTTGTAGCCTAAAGCAAGGCGACCCATTGTCTCCTTATTTATTCTTGTTAGTTGCCCAGATTATACACAATCTTGTACAAAATGCCATAGATCAAGGAGATATAACCGGCCTCACATATGAAGAGCACTGCTGGGTGACCGCAATGAATTCGAGCCAAGTATGGGTTTAATTGGGGGTCCTTTCTAGAAAACCCGGTCTGGAGGCTATCACCATTAATGATGCATGTGAACTATAGGCAGGTTATTCATTGGGAGATCCAGCATTCAGAGCGTCTCAGTGGTAAATACTCTTATGCGAACCTTCTTAGTGGTATATATATATTTATTTATTTCATTTAGAACAATCCATTCCTCTAACTATTTTGGTGCTTTAAGAAGCAAGCTTATTTGGAACAGTGCAATTCTTCCGAATCTCTCCGTCCTGTCCAACAAGAACTTCGAGGCTCGCCAACTTCACGAGGGCGTCTGCAAACTTCTGAAGAAAGAGAGCTTCATCGGCTGCCAAAGTCGCGACCACCGATGCCGAAAATTCATCCAACGTCAACGCCTGATCTAACTGGATGATCCCCTTAACGTGGAGTAGCTGCTTATAGAAGGTATTGTCGAATCGGAACGGCGTCTGCTGATCCAAATTCAGAACCTGATCCTTGTCCGGGTCCAGGAATACTCCGTCCGCTCCGCAGTATTTGAGAAGGTGGGCCTTCAAGCCTGGATCAATGTTGGGGTCCGAGGCATTGCTTGGGGAAAAATCCAAGCTGAATCTGAAGAGCCTATCACGGACGAAATTGCAGTGAATTTGTCCAATCGTGTGCGCGCCCAACAGGACGACCAGGTCTTCAGGTGTGAGTCCCTTCCTCGCGAACCGCCTGACCACTACGCTCACAGCATCCTGTGGAAACGGAAGCATGACGTCTTGGGGCTCCAGACTGTCCCTCCTCCCAGTGGGCATCGGGTAGTCCAAGCCGCCTGACAGTGCGACGGCGTCCCTGGCTGTGAGCGCTACGATATCGGCACACGACACAGTGGACGGGCACACAGCCTCCACCGCGGCTTTAGCCTCATCGATGATGTCCAATCCACGGAGGCCGCCGTTACGAGCGTCCAACAGCTCGCTCGGCAACATTGGCTCCTTTGTGGTTTGGATCAGGAGCGAGGCTTCACAACCCTACAAGAACACCCAGCATACAGAACTATATTAATTGATGAAGACAAAATTCTTCCATCATCTACTTATAATTAATATTCATGATCGAAGACGCATACGCCGACGATACAGTCGTGGAATAAGATTCGGAGCAAGCCTGCAATGACAGAAGGATTTTTAGCGAAGTGCTTCTGCATCACAGATCGGATGGCGCTTTCGGCTTGAGGGCAGCTGGTGTTGTAGAATCCGACATGGAAAAGAGTAGGATCAGGAGGAGGAGGAAGAGGAGGAAGAGTCGATGATGCGACGGAGAGCAAGAGGAAGAAGGAAAGAAAGAGGAGGGGGGCCATCTCCTCCTCTTTAGTTTCTCAATGATAGCAGTTGGGTTAGGGGAGAGGTGTCTTTAATAGAGGATTTGGGAGGGAAAGAGTTGGGGTTCGTTTGTAACAAATGGTGTCCAAAATCTGCGGTACGTACGTTCCCCTACAACTAAATGTCGGGCGCTGTTACTTTTGGTTTCCTACCCATCGGCTGAAATTAATTGGTTAAGATAGTTATAACCGCGATCAATGATTGGGCCATAAGCAAACCTAGAAAAACCAGAGTTGGAGGGGATGCAATGGGTCGTGTCGGGTCGGGTCGGGTTCGTGTCGTGTCTAGTTTCGGTCGTGTCTAAAACCCCTATATCCGGACCCGAACCATTTAACTAATTATGTCTAGATCCTAAACCCTTACCCGACCCGCTTATAAATGGGTAGACCCGATAAGACCCGTTTACCACACGGGTCTATTCCGTTGACCCGGTCCGACCCAATCCGACTCGACCCGATCTGACCCGAAAGACCCACTGGTACAATATATATGAGTATCGGATTGCGGGTAGGCCTGACTAGACACGACCCGTTAAATTTTAAACAGGTCTTCCCGGATCTACCGTGTCCAAACCCTAAATCCGAACCTAACCCGTTTATAAAACGGGTCTATCGTGTCGACCCGTTTATGACCCGAACCCGTTTAAGACCCTGACCCGCTAACTTTGTGTCAGGCTGTGTTGGGTCCAAAATTGCCATCCCTAGTGGCAGAAACGTGGTTGGTAGCCAACCGATGCGTGCCACATGGCAATAATGGTATTGCAGCCATCAGACTGGGTGCGATTCATTTGTCGTGTATGTGTGCCATTAGATCCCATGGGATTCACTTAATCACAACAGTTGCGATGCCGACACATTGCCCACACATCGTTTCCAACCGGGGTTGCTGGAACCATATAGATGATTCGAACTAATATAAAAGAACCTTTAAGCCTAAGGGTAGAAGATGGAAATGCCCCTCAATAGAAACCAAAAACCTAAACTTAATTCTAAAACCAAAGACCTACAGGCCATGGGGTGAACCCTAAACCTAATCATAGAATCTAAACCATAGATCTAATCCTAAAACCTAATCTGAATCCTAAAATCAAAGATCTACATACCATGGGATGAACTCTAGAGTCCTAGATCTAATTCTAAATCTAATCCGAACAAAACCAAACCCGCTCGCTGCCGCCATCTCTGCTCTCTGCTGCTCGCCGTGAGCAACTACGACTCCGGCAACTACTGTCACCGTCGCTGCTGTCGTCACCCGCTACTTGCCGCCACTATTGTCGTTGTACTGCAGCTGTCGTCGACTGCTCGAGAGAGAAGGGGGGGGGGGGGGGGGGGACACTTTCGGATTTATAAAATAAATTTGGGACCTCTCTTAATGGGTTTTTATGAGTGTCATGTTCATTTACCTGATCAGTTGTATGGGACCTAGTAAAGGTTCTTATGAGTGTCATGTTCATGTAGCCTATCTGTTGTATGGGACCTAGTGGGTATGGTTCAATCATTGATTGGCACATCAGCTATTGGAGCAAACTATTCTGAAGTGGTGGAATTGGAAGCATTCCAGTTTGGGCTCTCCTATGCGATGGAACTTTCACATACTTTGGGTGCATACTGGAAGATGATGCACTTACTTTTGTCAAGCTTCTCTCAAACAGGATTGAGGACATCCCATGGTGCTTGAGAGCCAATATTTTTGATAGTAGAAGAATCATGCAAAATCTTCCAAACATAACTATGACTCATGCTCGGGAGGGAGTGTAATGAGGCTACACAAAAACATGGTTTTTCTCATGCAGTGAAATTTTAGTTCCTTACAGTTATAATTGTTGAAGATGTAGCTTCGAACAAACCGCATACAACTTCAAGATTTTTGCACGAAGAAATGACGGAAGACAGAACATCGGGAGCTAGGAATATTAATGATCGGCCAGAAAGAGTTGTGCGCACGACTGGCATCAACATATTTATCGGATGAGAAGATTAGGTCAAGTCGTGCACACGACTGGTTACGGCAGTACGCAGGTGTGATGATTTAGACTGCGTTTTTTTTGTGGGTTTTCTTCTACAAGTCTTGTACGAAAATATGCCTATATAAGGACACGTCTAACACGAACCTAGGCATAGAGAGAAGCCATAAGTGAGGGTAATCATTACCAAGGGAGAAAGGGAGCGATCTAAGGAGGCTTAGGGCTTCTGGGAAGGATTCTCTCTAATTTCTCCGGGATCAAGGTTGCGTATCTAATATCTTGTGGGAGGGCTTCTCTTTGGGGGTATTGAGTGGGATTGGTAAGAGGCAAGGTTTTTTATACTCAGGTTATCTTCTCAATAGCGAATTAGTCGATCGTTGTTGCCGCATATCTCGTGTGTGTGCTATGTACTTTATTTGCCCTTCTGTTTCGTGTCACGTCTCGATTTTTGACAAAAGAGAAAACCGCCAAAAAAACTCGAGGGTGAGGGGGTTAAAAAGGTTTAATAAAAGTGGCCATTCAATAACTCTTTTTAGGAAAAATCATTTTCAATTTTTTTCATCACAAAACTCTATTTTTCATTTTAAAAACAGTGAGTTCAGAAAAACCATCATTTAATTAAAACACACCTGTTTATTATTTTCAAGCCAAGAAGAATTGAGAAAGCCATTCGTTATAAAAGTATTTTATTAGTTTGAAATATGTGTGAGCTAACTACATGGACTTAATTCCCGAAGGAAGTAACTCAACCAAAATGAGGACGACCCTCCAAATGTAGATAATGCCCAAATATTACCCTATGCTTGAAGGATCTCCTCTTATGGGAGCACGAGCGCTCTAGCCTCAAGGGTGAGCTAAAGTTCTTACATCTATCACTGTCTAACTCTCAAGTCGGAATTGGTCATCACCTACTCTACTCAATTTATTTCACTGTTAAGTACCTATCATTATCTATCATCTGTTCAGCACAAAAGAGATAAGATATTCTATCCAACCATAAGGAAGTTTGATGATTAATCTTTCAATACCAAAAGACTAGTACAAGTGGTATCATTACTCAGAGTCATTCTAACTATACAACTAAATGAGGTACAAAAACTTGAAACTAACACAGTTACAAGAAGTACAACACTCTTATCCTAATTAATACAAAAATCTATCCTATTAGTACTGGGATTAGAATGATGCTCAAACTACCACTACTAATTATACTCTACAAGGCTGCTCTAACTCTCTGCCGAAGGGTAGCAACTCCTGTACCGAAGGACTACACCACTCCAACTCCTGAAACTCCACTATTATCTGCAAAGACTGCCCATAAAATGGACATCCCAGGAACATCCTGGGTCAGTCGTGTGACGACCAAGATCCAATAGGCCAATAGCCAAGAGCCAAGACTCCTGAGGCGGGAATGCCAAGATGGATGAGGTGAGGTGAGGTGAGGTGAGGTGAGGTGAGGTGAGGTGTACAAGGCCATGAGTTAGCCCCACATCGCCTGGAGAGAAGGAGATCCTGAGCTACTTATATAATTTCCCCTCCCAAACATAGAAGACGCGTTTTAAAACCGTGCGCCGCTACGGATTTCGTAAGAACTCCGTAGTTAAGCGTGCTCGGGCGATAGTAGTACCAGGATGGGTGACCCCCTGGGAAGTTCTCGTGCGGGCACGGGCAAAGCGGACAATATCTTGTGTGTTTGGGGCGGATGTTACAAAATGGTATCAGAGCCGGTTCTCCTCGGGATGGGGGGGTCTAACCCTACACGAGGACGCGTAGCCCTAAGGGGGGTGGATTGTGACGACCAAGATCCAATAGGCCAATAGCCAAGAGCCAAGACTCCTGAGGCGAGAATGCCAAGATGGATGAGGTGAGGTGAGGTGAGGTGAGGTGTACAAGGCCATGAGTTAGCCCCACATCGCCTAGAGAGAAGGAGATCCTGAGCTACTTATATAATTTCCCCTCCCAAACATAGAAGACGCGTTTTAAAACCGTGCGCCGCTACGGATTTCGTAAGAACTCCGTAGTTAAGCGTGCTTGGGCGAGAGTAGTACCAGGATGGGTGACCCCCTGGGAAGTTCTCGTGCGGGCACGGGCAAAGCGGACAATATCTTGTGTGTTTGGGGCGGATGTTACAAGTCGTTGGACTGGACTGGTGAGCACTACCTACTCATACAGGTTATGCAACCTCTAATAGTTGATAAATTACAGTCGGATGATTTAATTACAATTATGGTTTAGTAAATAAAGAATATTGGGATGATAATATTTAAAAATGATTGTACTGATTTGGTGATGGTATGGTTGACCAAAATGGAACTATTAAAGATAAAGGTGACATTGTTTACTTATTCAGGTCTTAAGATTTTATATGTTAAAGCTCTAGGTTTTTTTATAGTTTTCAGGTCTATGGGTGTCCTCACACTTACATGGTTCAGGTTCCAATGTTTGCATGACAAGATCATTAATCTAAACTTATGTGAGCATGGCAAAGTTATCAACCTAAATCTTTGTGAGTATGACAAGATTATCAAACTTAAATCTATGTTAACATACTGAGATATCTACTTGCTGACAATTGTATTTGCACGACCAAAAGATAAATAAGTAAGCAATTACAACTATGGTAACAACTAGTATAACTCACTTTGTTTTATTGTGAACCTCAGTTTTAATGAACCGAAAATATTTGGAGAGCCCTTGATCAGAGGGTCAACTTTGTTTCCCGGAGATAACTTCCTTATGTACCATATTATCCAAATGGTCATAAGGGGGCTTGGTCTTTCACCATGGGGTACTCACATTCATCTTTCTTTTTTAGGGTCACTACCAAGTACTTGGGGTCACTAGGCCAGGATCCCACAAGGGCCTACCTGGCTTTACCGCCCACCCCTAACCCCGTGATCCTGTCAACTTTATACGGTTTATGCACAGAGGGTGTTCACTCCCTTTTGTGCACACGGATCTGAATTTCATATTTTTCTTTACAAATTTCAATATTTTTATTCATTTTCATTCATTCCATCTCCTCTACCGGAGACAACAAATAATAACAATATATCAAAGATTCTTTTGCTTTCTTATTTACTAAAACATTATACATAATTAAAACTTCTGCATTTAAAAATCATATACAACATGATATGTTGTCAACAACTCACATATGCAACTTTCACATTCTTATAACTAATAAGGCATCTGTCAAACTATCTATTCATAAGCCTATCCATATATATGAGAGGTTCTTTATAAAGTCAATTGCTAAAGTCACTGAGAAAGTCAAATACATACAATCTACTACGTTCATCTCTTCGAAAGTGAAGAGTCAACTACTTTTATCTTTCTTTAGAAATTTGATTCCACTATCACTTGTCAAGTCCTAAGCACTTATATTTATCTATTAAGCCAATAATCATATTCTCCCGTATGCCCTAAGTCAGGTCCATACAATTATTCAATCCCAAGTTTGGTTATATCTTATGAAAAATTATGTCTGGCTAAGTGGTCAACTGATCAATCTCTTTCCTATTCTTCTAATTGAGTTATCTACTAGAATTTACAAACTAAGTGAGGTAAACTCACCAGGGGTAGTGAAACTCCCGAAAAGATCACATGACTAATTGCTCCTTGAGCTCCAAGTAAGGTGTCTGTCTTGCCCCACGTGCCTTGAGACAAGACTCTGCCTCATTCTATACATCTTGAACACGATTCAACTGGAGTGAATGTAACATCAGTGGCTAACCTAAAGGTTTCAGTGTGCTCATTAGGAGGAAAGCATTTAATATTGAATCGCACTTCGACAAATACAACTAGAGTTGGCACTAATGGGTTATGCCAAACAATAGTTGGACGCCCTCGATAGGGGACCAGCGTTGAGCCGATAGCACATGAATCTATGCGACTGAAAACCTCGAACCTAAACAACACTAGATCAATTGGATAATTAGGGACTGAAAACTACTCTATCGAGTCGGGTTTTGAAAACCTCTTCCAATGGTTCCAGGTTCACTAAAATTTGACTTTGAATGGAGAAGGTTCGGTCGAACCACAAAAGACCGACTAAACCAGGTCCATGGTGAAAACACTAGGGCAAACATGGCTTTGAGGATTTAAACCTATAATCAATAGGTTGATCTTGTGACCGAGGCATGTCCGGTGCCACTATTTTCGTCCAAATCTGAGTTCGGATGGTGCACTACATTGCATGCTTGGTTGGACGGATCCTTCTATCAGGAAAATATGGTTGCTGTGGACTCACGGTGGATTGCTTCTCTGATAGGATCTGGATCCCTAAGAATTTCTGCAGACCAAATAAGAATAAAAGATGAAGATGAAGATAGAGGAACTTCGAGGGTTCCAGCCTCCTATTAATATTACCAGCCAAAAGTTTTTTCCTGCTTACAGAAACCGGGCCTTATATAACATTGACCCCTATTTTCAAAAGGAAAGAGATACCAAATAAGTAAACTAACATATAAGGAAACTACTCCTATCAGAGTTAATGCCGATCTGCCCTGCAATCCTGCGTTCTCCCGTTTGGTTAGCCCTGCCTCCCCCGTTGAGTTCGGCGCTTGGTTTGACCCCAGCTCGGTGGAGTTTGGGCGCTAACATTCCTTCCCTCTTGCAGAACAACCTTGTCCTCAAGGTTCAGATGGGAAAATTGTCGTTGTAGTTGCTTGTAGACCTCCCATGTAGCATCGTCTACAGGTAGTGACGTCCATTGGACCAACGCCTCTCTGACACGACGGTTCTCTTGTGTAGCCCAACGAAAATCTGTAATTGCAGCTGGCTCAACCTCGAGTATGCCCTCTTCGGAAATGTTGGGCAATGGAATTGTCTGTAGATCAGTTGGTCCGATATGCTTACGAAGTTGAGAAACATGAAAGACCGGGTGAATGCGTGAGTCTTCTGGCAATTGAAGTTTATAGGCTACAGGCCCAATTCGCTGGAGTATACGGAAAGACCCATAGAATCTGGGAGCTAGCTTCATATTGCGTTTGCAATGAATCGATGTCTGTCGGTACGGTTGTAACTTCAAGTACACGGCGTCCCCTTCTTCATACTCGAGATCCCGCCGATGTCGGTCATGTTGTACCTTCATGCGATTCTGAGCAATCTCGAGATTTTGTTTCAGAGTTCGGATGATATCATCCCGGTTGCGAAGAAGTTGTTCCACACTTGCGACCGCAGTGGTGCCTGCCTCATAACGGTGTACTACAGGCGGGGGCCTCCCATAAACTGCTTCAAACGGGGTCATTCGTATGGATGATTGAAAAGAAGTATTGTACCAGTATTCAGCCCAAGGTAACCACTCGGCCCATTTCTTGGGTTGCTGGCCGGCGAAGCACCTCAAGTATGTCTCTAAGCAGCGATTCAGGACTTCGGTTTGCCCATCTGTCTGCGGATGATAGGCAGTACTCATGCGGAGTTGTGTGCCCTGTAGCTTGAAGTATTCTTGCCAGAAGAGGCTGACAAAGATCGGATCTCGATCGGATATAATCGAGCGCGGCATGCCATGCAATTTAGTAATATTGGTCACGAACAACTCGGCTACTGATTTAGCTGAATATGGGTGGCGTAGGGAGCAAAAGTGCCCATATTTTGTCAACCGATCCACCACCACCATAATTACGCTTTTTCCCGCTGATATTGGTAATCCATGAATGAAGTCCATGGAGACGTCTTCCCACACACGGTCCGGCACCGGAAGGGGTTGCAACAGTCCGGCTGGAGCTCGTGCCTCATACTTATTTCGCTGGCAAACCTCGCATGCGGCAACATAAGCACGGATGTCTTTCTTGATACCTTGCCAAAAGAAGTTCTCTGTGAGCCTTTTGTAGGTTCGTAAGAACCCGGAATGGCCTGCCGACGGGGTGGCATGGAACTCATGCAATAGATGTGCCTTGAACCTGGAGTCCGAGGGCAATACCAAGCGTCCCTTATGCCACAGTATGCCGTTCTTCAGCGAGTAATTAGGAACCGCCGCTGGGTTGTCTTGTAGTTGTCTGCGAATGCCTTCCAATACAACACTTGCCTTCGCCTCCGCCCTTAGATCCTCCATCCATGCAGGACGGGGAAGAAAAATTGCCGACACTATAGCATCCTCGTGTCGTCGAGATAACGCATCTGCCGTTAGATTAACCTTGCCCGGCAGATAGACGATCTCATAGTCATAGCCCAACAACTTGACCACCCATTTTTGTTGTTCTGGGGTAGAGATACCGCTGATCCAGGAAATACTTAAGACTGCGGTGATCTGTACGGATCTGAAACCGACGCCCCAACAAGTAGTGGCGCCACTTGTTAACCGCATACATGATTGCCATCATCTCCTTCTCATAAGTTGATCGCCCGAGCGCATGCCCTGTCCATGCCTTACTAATGTACGCGATCGGCCGTCCTCCTTGTTTTAGGACGGCACCTAGTCCGCTTCTTGAGGCATCCGTCTCGAGGACAAACTGCCTTGAATTTTCAGACTCGGAAAAATCCGGCAATGCGAGGACCGGGGCATGTGTCATTGCCTCCTTCAAGCTTCTGAATGCTTGTTTCGCCCCTTCCGACCACCGGAAACCATCTTTTTTGAGTAGGAGCGTTAGCGGCCCGGCGATCTTTCCGTAGTCCTTGATGAATCGTCTGTAGTAGCCTGTAAGTCCGAGGAAGCCCCGAAGGCCCTTGATCGTTGTCGGCCTTGTCCACTGGAGCATACATTTAATCTTCTCTTGATCTGCTGCCACCCCGTGCTCTGAGATGACGTGACCCAAATACTCCACTTTGCGACGACCGAACGTGCATTTAGACCGATTAGCATACAACTGGTGATTCTTTAATAGTTGAAGAACAAATCGTAGATGATCCATGTGGGCCGCCCATGATTCACTGTACACCAAAATATCGTCAAAAAACACAAGCACGAATTTACGAAGCACAGACCTGAAGATGTCGTTCATTAGTGCTTGGAAGGTAGCGGGGGCATTTGTTAACCCAAATGGCATGACAAGGAACTCATAATGCCCTTCATGTGTGCGAAAAGCCGTTTTGTGTGTGTCCTCTGGCCGCACCCGGATTTGATGATACCCGGACTTGAGATCCATTTTGGAGAAGAATCGGGCACCGTGAAGCTCATCCAGTAACTCATCAATGACCGGTATGGGAAATCGATCCTTGATGGTGATGGTGTTGAGGGCGCGATAATCCACACAAAAACGCCACGTGCCATCTTTCTTTTTTACCAAGAGTACCGGTGAGGAGTACGGGCTAGTGCTGTGACGGATGATTCCTGCCTCCAACATCTCCCGGACCATCCGCTCAATCTCATTCTTCTGGATGTGTGGATATCGGTATGGTCGCACATTTGCCGGCACGGCCCCTGTCTGGATTTGAATGCGGTGATCCTTGTCTCGTAGAGGGGGCAGTCCGCTCCATTCACTGAAGGTCTCTTGAAACTCGGTCAGAAGGTGGTCGAGCTCCCTTGCTTGATCATGGTCACTCTCCTCCTCGCTAGGAATCGATTCCGAGCCTTCAACCACGACTTGCATGAAGACAGCTTCGGACCCCTTCTGCAACATGCGTTGAATGGACTGCATACTCCCTGGTAGCACTGTTCCGGTTTTTGCTCCCTGGAGACGGTATTGTTTTCCTTCCGCGGTGAAATCCATGGTTAATTGTTTCCAGTCGCAGACCGCCGGCCCAAGGCCTTGTAACCATTGGATCCTGAGTACTACCTCCGATCCCTTCAACTCCAGTGGGTACATGTCGGTGATGAAACGATAGCCCTGAATTTTCATCTGCACGCCTCGACAAATATCCTTGCATCGTAGCCGGTTGCCATCAGCCACCATCACCTGGAAGGCCGTTGTAGGTTCCACCGGGCATCGAAGCCGTGCGACCAGCTCCGCACACACAAAGTTGTGGGTGCTCCCGCTATCAATTAGGACCGCCACATGTTGGCCCCAGATCACCCCTGCCATGCGCATAGTGCACGGAGATGCAAGACCGGCGAGTGCTTGAAGCGAAATCTCGGGGGCGTCTGCCTGTGGCTCGTCCTCTCCTCCTGGGTCCTCTTCCAAATCATCATAATAGCCATCGAGAAGGAAAACCTGTTGCACCTTGCAACGGTGACCTGGTGCAAATTTTTCGTCGCAATTATAGCATAGGCCCTTCTCTCGTCGTGATTGCATCTCGGCCCAAGATAACTTTTTAAACGGTAATCCCCCCGGTGTGATGCGGGACGCGGCCGATATAGTGGTGCGGGGCGCGACCGGTGTGGTCCCTGGTGTTGTCCCTGCCTTGTAGGGTGGTGCCGATGCATTGATAGTTTGTCGTTGCTTTTGCAGTTTTTCCTCTTGCATTCGCGCCAATCCCACTGCCGCTAAGACGGTGGAAGGTTTGAAGAGTTTCACTTCACATCGGATTTCCTCCTTCAACCCACCGATAAAGCTGCCGATCAATGCCTTCTCTGGCCAGTCCTTGACTCGTGTGGCTAATTTCTCGAATTCGACTTGATATTCTCGCACCGTTCCGGCTTGACGTAGCTTGGCGAGTGCCTCATCGAAGTCCTCATATTCGGATGGTCCGAAACGGACACATAGGGCCTCCGTGAACTCTCGCCATTCAAGTTGAGGATGGGTGGTTTCATACCATCGAAACCACTGGAGCGCCTCTTCTTGTAGGTGAAAGGATGCTAACAACACATGTTCGTTGTCCGCCGTACCTTGGTATTTGAAGAATTGCTCAGCCTTATAGATCCATCCCGTTGGATCTTCCCCGGAGAACCTTGGGAAATCCAATCGTGCGAACCGAGCTTGCACCCCTCCCGACCGTGCTTGCGGCCCGGGGGTTGTTGTGGTTGAACCCTCGTCCCGAGAAGCCTGTTGGTGCGTGACGACGATGTCCAACTTGGCCATCATTGCTGCTGTCAACTCTCTAAGTTCACGGATCTCGCCCTCGACCTTGCTCAGGCGCTCTTCTGCTCTCGTCTGATGTTGGGCCATGGCTCTGATACCAAATTGATAGGATCTGGATCCCTAAAAAATTCTGCAGACCAAATAAGAATAAAAGATGAAGATGAAGATAGAGGAACTTCGAGGGTTCCAGCCTCCTATTAATATTACCAGCCAAAAGTTTTTTCCTGCTTACAGAAACCGGGCCTTATATAACATCGACCCCTATTTTCAAAAGGAAAGAGATACCAAATAAGTAAACTAACATATAAGGAAACTACTCCTATCAGAGTTAATGCCGATCTGCCCTGCAATCCTGCGTTCTCCCGTTTGGTTAGCCCTGCCTCCTCCGTTGAGTTCGGCGCTTGGTTTGACCCCAGCTCGGTGGAGTTTGGGCGCTAACATTCTCAACGGAATTCTGTGCAAGGCAGCTACCTTCACTCGTCTGGTGAAGTCCTCATTACAAATGGAGATTATAGCATTGATGTCATTACAGAACAGTCTTATATGTTGACAATTACGGTCGGTGGTCATTTATACATATGCAGAGATGCTCGTTGGCCTGATTGCCAAAAGTAAAGATTGAATTGTGGAGAATGCTAAGTTGATCCAACATTGTACGTCCTTATGGTGTAGGGCTGATTGTCCAGCTATCAAATGGATACCTAGAGAAGACAATTCATGTGCTGATGTATTGGCAAAGCATGCTTTCTGTTAGGGGGCTGAGACTTTCTGCTCGAGCGGTGTTGCTGATGATGTTTGGCCGTTAGCTATGTCGGATCTCCAGGTCATGATGTAATGACCTATCGATAACAAAAAAAAAAAAAAAAATTTATTTCACTTAGAACAATCCTTTTCTCCAACTATTTTGGTGCTTTAAGAAGCAAGCTTATTAGCAACAGCGCAATTCTTCCGAATCTCTCCATCATGTCCAACAAGAACTTTGAGGCTCGCCAACTTGACGAGGGCGTCTGCAAACTTCTGAAGAAAGAGAGCTTCATCGGCCGCCAAAGTCGCGACCACCGATGCCGAAAATTCATCCAACATCAACGCCTGATCTAACTGGATGATCCCCTTAATGTGGAGTAGCTGCTTATAGAAGTGATTGTCGAATCGGAACGGCGTCTGCTGATCCAAATTCAGAACCTGATCCTTGTCCGAGTCCAGGAATACTCCGTCCGCTCCGCAGTATTTGAGAAGGTGGGCCTTCAAGCCTGGATCAATGTTGGGGTCCGACGAATTGCCTGGGTTATCGTCAAAGCTGAATCTGAAGAGCCTAGTACGGACGGTATTGCAGTGAACTCGTCCAATCGTGTGCGCGCCCAACAGGACGACCAGGTCTTCAGGTGTGAGGCCCTTCCTCGCGAAATGCCTGACCACTATCCTCACAGAATCCTCTGAAATCGGAATTATGACCTGTTGGGGCTCCAGACTGTCCCTCCTCCCCGTGGGCATGGGGTAGTCCAAGCCGCCAGACAGTGCGACGGCATCCCTGGCTGTGAGCGCTATGATATCGGCACACGACACAGTGGACGGGCACACAGCCTCCACCGCTGCTTTAGCCTCGTCGATGATGTCGAACCCACGGAGGCCGTCGTTACGTTCGTCCGACAGCTCGATCTCCAACATTGGATCGTTTGTGGATTGGATCAGGAGCGAGGCATCACAACCCTACAACAACACCCAGCATACAGAACTACATTAATTTATGAAGACAGAATGATCCATCATATACTTATAATTAATATTCAAGATCGAAGATGCGTACGCCGCTGAAACAGTCGTGGAATACGAGTCGGAGCAAGCCTGCGCTGATAGAAGGATCTTTAGCGAAGTGCTTCTGCACCACAGATCGGATGGCGCATTCGGCTTGAGGGCAGCTGGTGTTGTAGAATCCGACATGGAAAAGAGCAGGATCAGGAGGAGGAGGAGGAGGAAGAGTCGATGATGCGACGGAGAGCAAGAGGAAGAAGGAAAGAAAGAGGAGGGGGGCCATCTCCTCCTCTTTAGTTTCTCAATGATAGCAGTTGGGTTAGGGGAGAGGTGTCTTTAATAGAGGATTTGGGAGGGAAAGAGTTGGGATCGTTTGTAACAAATGGTGTCCAAAACCTGCGGTACGTACCCATCGGCTGTTCCGTTTGGTTTTCTACCCATCGGCTGAAATTAATTGGTTAACATAGTTATAACCGCAATCAATGATTGGACCATATGCAAACCTATAAAAACCAGAGTTCGAATCTTCTATGGTGGCAGCTAGGGGTGACAATGGGTCGTGTCGGGTCGGGTTCGTGTCGTGTTCAAAACCCCTAGACCTGAACCCGACATCTTTAACTAATTGTGTCTAGATCCTAAACCCTTACCCGACCCACTTATAAACGGATACACCTGATAAGACCCATTAGACCTGTTTAGCACAAGGGTCTATTCCGTTGACCCGGTCCGACCCAATCCAACTTGACCCGACCTGATCCGATAGAACCGTTGGTACTATATATTACAGTATCGGATTGCGGGTAGATCCGACCCGACACGAACCGTTGAATTTTAAACGGGTCTTCTTGGGTCTACCATGTCCAAACCCTAAATCCGGACCAGATCTGTTTATTAAACGGGCTTTTCGTGCCCGTTTAACCCTGACCCAAACCGGCTAACTTTGTATCGGGTCGTGTCGGGTCTGCCATGTCGGGTCCAAAATTGCCATTCCTAGTGGCAGAAACCTGGTTGGTAGCAAGCTGATGCGTGCCACATGGCAGTAACGGTATCACAACCATCAGAATGGGTGTGATTCATTTGTCGTGTATGTGTGCCATTGGATCCCATGGGATTTACTTAATCACAACGGCCGGCTATTGTTTCCAACCGGGGTTGCTGGAACCATATATAGATGATTCGAACTAATATAAGAACACCTTTAAACCTAAGGGCAGATGATGAAAATGCCCCTCAATATAAACCAAAAATATAAACCTAATTCTAAAACCAAAGACCTACAGGCCATGGGGTGCAGTGGCGGCTTCAAAAATTTATATCAGTGGGGTCAAAAGTTATATTATTTTTTTTTTTTTTTTACTTTTATGTATCGATATCTATTATTTATTTTTAATAATTTGACAAAGAATTAAAGATGAAATAAATTTCTCAAATCATAATTAAAATGAAAGTTGAACACATTGATACTGGTATTTCTTACTCTAAAAAATACTTGTAAATACATAAACTCCTTAGAAAGAAAGATTAAGGGAATCAAGAGATCAGAGAAAGATTGTAATGCAGAAAAAAAGAAAACCCAACTTAAACAAAAGTATTGGTAAGGGTTTAGGGTTAAAAATTTATAAAGGAAAAGGGAATCAAGAGATCATCAAATCCTAGAAACCCTACCTCAACGATGGTGGCGCGCGATCTCGATCATTTGCTCGCGGGTTGGCCGTGTCGCTAGTGCCGCACTGCCTCGCGACATCGTGAGAGAAGGAGAAGAGGATCCTGAGCCGGAGGGGGGCACGCCACGTTGTTGGTGGCTCGGTGCCGCAAGGCCCAGATGGGCCGGACGGTGGACGGGAGAGATTCCGAGGGGGGACGAGGATTTTTTTTAGAGTGGCTGGGCGGGAATCGATCGAGAGAAAACTCTCATAAAAGGATGGGCTTGTCCGGATGGGTAATCCGTCACTTGATGGCACGAGAGGGTTGAGGGTTTTGATTCTTTTGAACAGTTTTTTTAATGATATAGGTATTGAGGACTGGGGTCAACAGTTCTTGTAGTGGGGTCAAAAAATCAAACAGGGGCCAAAAACCTTGCAATCAAAGCAATTCTAATATTGAGTGGGGTCAATTGACCCCACTCACCTATCATAGAGCCTAAACTATAGATCTAATCCTAAAACCTAATCCAAATCCTAAAATCTAAGATCTACATACCATGGGATGAAACCTAGAGTCCTAGATCTAATCCTAAACCTAATCCGAACCAAACCGAATCCGCTCGCCGCCACTGCCGCCTCTCCTCTCTGCTGCTCGCCGTGAGGAACTACGACTCCGGCGCCTAATGTCGCCATCGCTGCTGTCGCCGTCCGCTGTTTGCCGCCGCTATTGTCATCATGCTGTAGCTGTCACCGACTGCTTGAGAGAGAACAGGGGGAGGACACTTTCGGATTTATAAAATAAATTTGGGACCTCCCCTTAAAGGGTTCTTATGAGTGTTATGTTCATTTAACCGATCAGTTGTACGGGACCTAGTAAAGGTTCTTATGAGTGTCATGTTCATGTAGCCTATCAGTTGTATGGGACCTCGTGGGTATGGTTCAATCATTGATTGGCACATCAGCTATTCGAGCAAACTATTCTGAAGTGGTGGAATTGGAAGCATTCCAGTTTGGGCTCTCCTGTGCGATGGTACTTTCACATATTATGGGTGCATACTGAAAGATGATGCACTTACTTTCGTCAAGCTTCTCTCAAACACATGTTCGAAGTCTTCATCCTGTACTCCACACCAAGGACAGCTTGCAAACCCGAAACGGAGTCGACTCTTTAACAAGCTTGCCGTCGGTAGAATCCCATGTATCAATTTCCATAAGAATAACTACACCCTGGATGGCACTCGTAACCTCCACAATGAGCTTGTTGAACCCACCTTAGATTCCCAATTAGATATAGTGTGTTAGTATTCTATTAGTCCCACCTCGGTTTGTGGTAATGTAAAGATGTGTGTTCTCTCTTTCTATAAGAAGAGGTAGTTTTATGTAATGGCAATAAGATTGATGAGATAATACAAGGAGTTTTTCTCCCCAAACCTATTCTCTCTTTCTCTCTCTCTTCGTAACACCACGCATCCAATGAGACGCCTTGCTCCCATTCCATTCTTGCCACGTATCAATACTGACCTGGTATTTCATCCTAATCCAAGTCGCACCCAACTGAGAATCCATTAAAATGTAGAGAAGGTTTGCAATCCCTTGTTGAAGTTGAGAAGCCTCAAACGTCTGAAGTTGTAGCCCGCCGTACCTTTTCTCCTTCGTAATTTGCTCCCAGGAAATCAGATGCAGCCGCCGATTGGGAGTTGAATGTCCCCAAAAGAAAGCTCGGCAAACACAATCCATTTGCTTTAACACCCCCATAGGAAGGGTTCCAGCAACCATCAGATGTATGGGAATAGCGGATAACACAGCCTTTATCAACACCAGGCGCCCAGCCTGTGTTAATAACTTTTCTTTCCACCCGGTGAGTCGAGCCTTCATCCATTTGTAGCACTAGTTTCACTTGTTTCCGCATCGAATCCGGCACACACCGAGAGAATTTGATACTGGACTTCTGTGGATTGATGTTTAACCCAATGCTCATTGCCACCTTCGCAATACCGCTCGTAAACCCCACGTATCTAGTACCGTGGCTCTCGCAAAAAACAAGAAGTCGTTAGCATAAGCAAGAGTGGTAATCGGATCAGGATTCCTACGTGTGTGGAACACGTCGATATCCCCCGTAAGCAGGCTTTTATCCATCTCCCATTGTATGAACTGTGCAACCATTAGAAACAAGTATGGAGAGTTCGGGTTCCCTTGATGCAGGCCACAAGATGGTTTAAGCATCCTCGTTGCCACGCCATTAACCAGCAGTTTCATTGTTGTCGTTTGCACACACTGCGTCACCCACCCTAACCATCTCGGATGAAATCCTATTCTCTCCAAGATGGTCTTCAGCGCACCCCACTGGATACGGTCATAAGCTTTATCAATATCTGCTTTAATGGCCATCCCAGCGGCCCGCCGAGGTACCTCGTGATGTAATATCTCCTGCACTAGTACCACATTATCCCGCAACCGCCTACCTGGAATGATTGCATGTTGTTTCTCACGAACTATGGACTGAATGATTAATCGCCTTCGATTCGCAATAATTTTTGCGATGAATTTGTACCTATGTGAACAAAGACTAATGGGCCGATAATCAGCCGGCTTGGACGGCCTGTCCACCTCTGTGTACCTCTGTGTACAAAGACTAATGGGCCGAGAATTAGCACCATTTTCATTCCAACCCATAGGCATGCAATCAGACTTGAAAAACTGCTTGAACTCTCTTGATCTCTCCCTCTTTAATGTGCCCTACTACTGTGCACTGGTTCATCGAATGGCCAACACGCCCACAGAAAAAACATATATGTGGGACATTTTCATACACGAAAGGTTGATAGAATCGGAAACTAGAGTACGCCGTACTCACATTAGTCCCCGGAGGAAGACACTTCGTCAGGTCGACCTCAACACAGGCCATCCCTCGTAACCCCTCGAAGGAATTTTTATCAACTCAAATCGGCCTTCCCACTGATGTCGCGATGTCTTTAATTAAATCCTCATCCAAGCAATCCATAATCAGCCTAGGCATCCGCACCCACATTGGAGCTTGCTCAATACTTTCCACCTCCGGCTGGAAAAGCGGTGTCCACCGTTTTAAGGTCAGTACCTGCCCGTCAAATACCCAAGGATCCCCTTCCCAAATGTCGATCAAATCTTCCTCCAATTCGAACCGAAAGGAGCACTGCAACAGATCTGAGTATTTTCGGGGGCCAAAATTGGCCGTATATTTATTTTTTCGGGAGTCTAGCCGCTGCATTTGCTCACCGTAAATACACCCGTCGCAAATACCATATACGGCCATAGCCGCCGATATATATATACTATATATGGCCCTTATGTACCGCTGCAAATAATACTTTATACAGCTAATGTACCGCCGTATTTGAGTCTGCATTAAACGGCAGATAGCCCCCGTATATGACCTATGTTATACGACCGAAAGCCCCCGTATATGATGTGTTATACAACCAACAGCCCCCGTATATGACCCAGTTTATACGATCGACAACCCCAGTATTTGAGTGGTTTTATAAGGTTCCGGACAAATTTATATGGCCGACTGCCCCCGCATATGACCCGGGTTATACGACCGACAACTCCCGTATTTGAGTGGTATTTGACCTGTGTTATACGGCCGACAGCCATCATATTTTACCTGTTTTATACGACCAACGGCCGCCACATATTTCTGCAACAACAATTCACTCATTCCACACAAATTTCTACAATTCATAAGTTGATGCAATTCCTCCACTGTAACAACAATTCACTCATTTCACATATACCACCACTATAACAACAATCCACTTATACCACCACTGCAACAACAATTCCACTGATATATATATACCATTGTAACAACAATTCAAAAGAACTATAAAAACAATCCAATTTCACCAATGTAACAACAATTAAAAAGAACTGTAAAAACAACCAATTTCACCATTGTAACAACAATCCACTCATACCACCACTATAACAACAATTCAAAACAATATCTCGGTCCCATCTCAATGATAATTAAATAGTACATGGCATCGAATAAATGGAAAAAAAAATTCATAGTAGTAGAACATGCAAGTTAATTAGCCAAAAAAGGACGCATGCATGAAGCCTGACTTCTCCGATCTCGCACGGTAGTAGCAGTGGAAGAAGTTGAATACCTAATACACAATAAAAATGACAAGAGTTTAATTAGAATGATGAAAGATTAAACTGTAATTTAATTAGAGTGATTAACTTACCTTACTGATTGCTGGTAACATGTATATATGTTTTCCTACAATAAAGTTTTACAAAAATATAGAAATATTTTATTAATTTCACATGATATTTAAGTACTAATAAGTCACAATGAATATGTATTATCAAGTTCTTAATCCCATAAGATAAATCGATCTAGAGTTACTATACAATTTCGTTGAGGATGCAACATCAACAAATTAAGTAAAAATACAAACATAGAGCGAAATACGATTCAACATGACTACTATATATAACCCGAAGGATCCCAATATGTCATTTAACTTATAAGATAGCATTATAGGTAATTATGGAAATTCAACTCAGCAATCACTTCGTTGTAAATGGAGAATTGAACATAATAAAGGGATGATCTATTTGTACCCTTTGCCTATGCATCATGCATCTTAAGGAAACACATGGAGGGTCCCTGCATACTGGCATTTGGTTTATCAGAATAAATACCATTATGTCCAGTTTTCTAATTATGTATAGGGCATGAAGCATGAAGCACAAGAGCTACTTATACCAGAAATTGAAATTTGTTAAGTATCAAAACAGCCAAGTATGGGTAAAGATTTTGTATCCGAAACAGTGTTTGGTAGGGTACGGGTATAGAAATTTTACCAGTATAGGTACCTCAATATTCTCATATCCGAGGCTTGATTTCTCCTTTAACTTGTTTATACTTAGATAATACAACCAGTTAGACTCCAAACTCATTGTCATATGCCCAAATACTAACCTACTCCGAATAGAACTAATGTATTAATTATAACCATTAAGCCCTGCGAAGCATTGTGAACCATGGTGATTTGCTTTTATGTCCTATGAAGATGCAAACCACTTCGGATCTTCTATAAGCTTGCATCAAGAGCCTACGCTTGGTTCGAGGATTCCGTAAAACCGAAAATAAATATTCAAAATGGTTTGGATTTTGGTCTAGCTGAACTGAATAACAACCTTGACCTACTGTTGCTCACAAAAGTACAACGAATTAATGCTCCTAACTTTTAGCTGGTTAGCCTTACTATCATGGACACCATGCCCCCTTGAGCTGGCCGCCGATTTCGAGAGATAGATCCGGCCCCCTTGAGCTGGCCGCCGATTCCGCGAGATTGATCCGACCTCCTTGAGCTGGCCGCCGGTTTCGCGAGATAGATCCGGCCCGCCAGATCTGGCCGTCGATTTTTCGGCCCGATAAACCGTGATCTGGTGTAGTGGAGAAAAATCCGTTAGGCAGATCCATCACTTGAACGTTCCCGGCACAAGGCCACCGAAGCTCGACTCGCCTCCTTAGAATATCTAGAGGAATTTTTGGTCCCCAAAACTTACCGACAAAAGCCTACCGCCATTTGGCTTGGGACTTGTGAAGCTTCGAAGGATCCAGAAGAACCACTCCCTTCACCAACGAAGCCATCCTTGCTTGATGTGCGGCATCGAATCGGCCGACCCACTCTCCCCTTCTTTGGGATGTCGCCGTCGTTACTGCCAGGTAACTCTTATGCTCCGCTCTACCTCCGCCCGGTTCCATATCAGTCGTCTCCTCCGCTGCTGCGATGTAGTTCCGCAGACTCGCCCGCCTTCCTCCCCAACCTAGGTCCTCTCCAAGCATCCACGCCTCTTGACTCCTTGCCCTTCGTGCGCTCGAGCTTACCATCTCCTACTAGTAAGATGAATCATGCAAAATCTTCCAAACATAACTATGACTTATGCTTGGGAGGGAGTGTAATGAACCTACACAAAAACAAGGTTTTTCTCATGCAATAAAATTTTAGTTCCTCACAATTATAATTGTTGAAGATGTGACTCTAAACAAGCCGCATACAACTCCAAGGTTTCTGCGCGAAGAAACGGCGGAAGACAAAGCATCGAGAGCTAGGAAGGATTGGCTAGAAAGAGTTGTGAGCATGACTGACATTGGCATATTTGTCAGATGAGAAGATCTGGTCGATCAAGTTGTGCACATGACCTCCTCAGGTCGTGCACATGACTGGTTACGGTAGTACGTAGGTGTGGCGGTTCAGACTATGTTTTCTTGTGAGTTTTCTTCTACAAGTCTTGCACGAATATATACCTATATAAGGGCAGGTCCAAGACGAATCTAGGCACAAAGAGAAGCCATAAGTGAGGGTAATTATTACCAAGGGAGAAAGAGAGCGATTCGAGGACGCTTAAGGCTTTTGGGAAGGATTCTCTCTAGTTTCTCCGGGATCAAGGTTGCGGATCTAGTCTCTTGTGGGAGGTATTCTCTTTGCGGGTATTGAGAAGGGATTGATAAGAGGCAAGATTTTTTGTACTCAGGTTATCTCCTCAATAGTGAATCAATCAATCGTTTTTGCCGCATATCTCGTGTGTATGCTTTGTACTTTATTCGCTCTATTTTTGTGTAATGCCTCGATTTTTGACAAAAGAGAAAATCGCCAAAAACTCGAGAGTAAGGGTGTTAAAGGGTTTAGGTTTAATAAAAGTGGCCATTCAATAACTCTTTTCAGAAAAAATCCTTTTTAATTTTTATCATCACAAAACTCTATTTTTCATTTTAAAAATAGTGAATTAAGGAAAATCATCATTTAGTAAAAACATGCATATTTATAATTTTCAAACCAAGGAGAATCGAGAAAGCCTTTCGTTATAAAAATATTTTGTTAGTTTGAAATATGTGTGAACTAACTACTAGGACTTCCCAAAGAAAGTGACTCAACCAAATTGAGGACTACCCTCCAAGTGTAGATAATGCCCAAATGCTACCCTATGCTAGGAGAATCTCCTCTTTTGGGAGCATGAGCGCTCTAGCCTCAAGGGCGAGCTAAAGTTCTTGCATCGATCACTACCTAACTCTCAAGTCGGAATTGATCACCACCTACTCTACTCAATTTATTTCATTGTTAACTACCTATCATTATATTTCCTCTGTTCAACACAAAAGAGAAAAGATATTCTATCCAATCATAAGAAAGTTTCATGATCAATCTTTCAATATCAAAAGAGTAGTACAAGTGGTATCATTACTCAGAGTCATTCTAACTATACAACTGAAATGAGGTACAACAATGCGAAACCAACACAGCTACAAGAAGTACAACACTCTTATCCTAATTAATATAGAAATCTATCATATATGAGTACTGGGATTAGAACGATGCTCAAACTACCACTACTAATTGTACTCAACAAGGCTGCTCCAACTCTCTACCGAAGGGTAGCAACTCCTGCTACTGAAGGACCATTCCACTCCAACTCCTTGAACTCCACTTTTACCTGCAAAGACTGCTCGTAAAATGGACTGCCAAGAAACATCCTGGGTCAGTCGTTGGACTGAGCTGGTGAGCATTACCTACTAATACAGGTTATGCAACCTATAATAGTTGGTAAATTACAGTCGGGTGATTTAATTACAATTATGGTTTACTAACTTAAGAATATTGGGATGATAATATTTATAAATAATTGTACTGATTTTGTGATGGTAAGGTTGACCAAAATTGAACTATTAATGATGAAGGTGACAATGCTTACTTACTCAGGTCTTAAGATTTTATATGTTAAAGCTCTAGGTTTTCTTATTGTTTTCAGTCTAGAGTCGGCGTTGTCTGGCGGAGCGTCATCACAACGAGGTACTTCAGGAGATTCTCCCCCTTCCACTCTAGATCGAGGACTTTGGGTACAATCTCATCCTTCTGGAGAGGGGTTACCTGTAGGGTCTCACAGATATATCGCTGCGGAACCAGGGTCATCGTGGGGAGCGGAGTGAAGGTGAGATTTTGGGAGGAGCTTTGGATTGGCGAACTTCCACTTCGGACGCTGTTCTACAATCTCTATGACCTAGCCCCGATCAAGGGGGTACAGTTGCAGGCTTCAGTCCGAGGGGGGGTTACGAATTGGAGACCTAAGTTCACCGCCCCGTTTCCATCGGAACACCTTCGGGAGCTGGACCAGCTATTGGGGGTTTCGACGGAAGTTTCACTTACGGAGGCTCCTGACTGAGCGGGGTGGTGGTGGACTACTCAAGCGCCTTTTTCGTCCGGAGCTATTATCGGTTCCTCAACTTTGGGGGGATTTCCTGCCCACCAGCCAAGGCGATCTGGCGGGTTAGGTGCCCCCCCAAGACGAGGATCTTCATGCTCCTCACTTTCCGGAACAGGATCCTCACAAAGGTCAATCTGCTGCGGAGGAACCACCCGGGGGTTGCTGACCCAGCTTGTGCCCTTTGCGGCAGGGCGGAGGAGACAACTGACCATCTACTGCTGGTATGCGACTTCTCGAAGTCGGTTTGGGTTCATTTTACTCGCCTCCTGGGTTGCCGATCTCCTCCGGATATCGTCGCTCTGTGGTGGGCGAAATGTCAACGCAGACACTTCAATGGTCCAGAGCGCCGAGGCTGGGACAAGCTAGCCATAGGGATCTCATGGGCGATCTGGCTGGAACGGAACCGAAGGATCTTTCAAAGAAAGACCTTAACGACAGTGCGGGTCATCTCCACGACGACGTCGTTGATCCAACAATGAGCGTCTTACGCAACGGCAGGTGCCAGGAGTTTTCTTTTGAACATCTACAACGGTGAACCTTGAGGTGCAACCTTCTCTTCTCTTCTTTAATATATAGGTAGGGGTCCAGGCCAAACCCCCACTCATTCTCTGTGAGGGATTTCTCGAAAAAAAAAAAAGATCTTCAAATACACCAACTGCACTCTGCACCAAAAAAATATTTATAAAACATTAACAATTGCAAAACACACAACTAAATTCCTATTAGCACATGAAAAAAATAACAACCAATTGAAAGGCAGAGCATCACAAAATTTCATGGTTATCGAAAATGCCTTCGAGTCCCCATTGATGGTTACCAGCGCAGAGAGCATTTTTCCTGCCGATTGATTTGCTGCACTTCCGTACGGCCCAGTAGCGATGTGCCAGAGAACACGGCCCCACCTTCTTCCTCGCTACCTCCTTATTGGACCATTGTACGTACAACCGATGAGGTCCATCCATACGAACCTCAGCACCATCCTCAGCTTCTCCATCCCCTTCATCGTTGCTTGCAGCTCCTACCAACACGACCAAAATAAAACCCATCATCCTATTTATCTGCTCTTCAAACAAACAGTCCACTCTGGAAATAAGGGGATTGAGAGATGGGTTACCTCCTTTCCTTTGATTTGTTGACCGTCGTCCTCGGAGGTCTCGAGGTATTTGGCAACGGTAGTGGAGTGACGGAGGGGCTGAGGCGCTCAAGGAAGATGGAGTCGTGGCTAGGGGCTGACTGGCTGAGGTGCTCAAGGAGGATGGATTTGTAGAGGGGTTGTGGGTGTAAGATCTGGCTAACGCACAACCGTAGGGCCCACAGCCCTGTCTGGGAACCATGAAGATGACCGTGGGACCTGCGGCCCTGACTGGGGCCCACAAAGACGACCATGGTGCCCGTAGCCCTGCCTTGGACCCACGAAGACAACCGTGGGCTCCGCAGCCTTGCCTGGGGCCCACAGAGATTATCTGGGGTCTAGTAAACGTCCCTAGATGATTTACCAAACCCCGAGTATTTCCAGGAATATCCCTAGAATATTTTCTAGAATATTCCTTGGATATTCCCAAACCTCTATATATAGCTAAGCCTGTAAAGAAACCGAATTGGAATTCATTATTCTACATTCCACTTTCTTTTTTCCAGAGCTCTCTGAGCCTTCTGGTCTTCAGACTTCCAAGCTCCCTCTACCCTCTATTTACATGTAAGAAGCACTCTTCGGCCTGTCGAGAATAGCTCAAACTTTTCTCTAAGATAGTGGATTCAAGGTTGCGTCTTACCGCACAGAGACGTAGGCTTTGGACTAACTTCGTTACCACATCCCGTGTCAATTATTTTCTCTCTCTCTTTCTGTATCTCTCTTTTCCCGTCTCAACAGTGACTGTGTGACAACTCAGCACTTGACCTCTCAGCGCCTCACAGCACGCCACGTCCCAAAGGGTCAAACCTTCAATCGACTGTTGGTGGGGGGTTACGAACGACGACCGAAATCCTCCTCCACATGGGATGGATCGCCACCTCGGGGTCGGCGATGGTTGTGGAGTAGAGAGGGTTCTGTTAAACTCTCAAAAACCCTAAACGATTGTCGTCAGGTTCTGGTAACAAAGAAGAGGGTGTGGGAGGAGAAGGAAACGGAGAGGAGAGTTCTTTTGTCGCCTCCGCAGCAAGCCAACGGATGAAGCACATGAACTAAGTCCTCTGCCTACCCTGCCTCGTCCCCTTCTCCTCCTCCTCTTCCTTCCCTACAAAACTTAAAAAGAAAAAAAAATAAGGAAAGAAAAAAAAAGTGGTACAGAAGCCGCGGGGTGGCGGGAGAGGCTGTCCTCGTCGACTTTCTTCGTCTTGGGATGGCATGGGTGACGGAGACCTCGAGGCCATAGTCGTCGGCGATCTGAGGCATGATGGAGTTGGCCCCCTCCATGAACTCGTCTAAACCTAGATGTCGTCATCTATTGTCACTCTAGGGCGGCCGACAGCTAGGACTTAAAGATCCTATGGTGGCACCATTGACATTCTCGTGGGGCTGCATTATGGACGACCGCCCTGTTGTGCCCGTTCGCCCATTGATTCGAGAAAGAGATACGGAGAGAGAGTGGGAACGGGAGAGAGAGAGAGAGAGAGAGAGAGATGGGGCAACGAACGACTGTGCATGAGTGCGATGACTCGATTGAGAGAGGGAAAGAACTGAGAGAGAGAGGTGTTGTAGCTCGTGCGTCCTTAGCGTGGAATTTTTGTATTAACATTAATAAAGATGACTTTGGTTATTGCTTTAATTAGAATACTACTCTGGTATATATTAATACTCATATAATAAAAGGACCCTAGGGAACACAGTAGGCCACTGAGGCGCATGGTGGATCCATGCTTGGGAGACCCAGTGGACCAGTTCTGTGTAGACCTAGAACTAGTTCACAACTTAGGTGATGCCGGTCACTTCACCGAGAACAAGTTGTTGGTAGGTAGAGGATGTGGTGAAGTCTCCACCACAGGAACGTGGGATTCCCATTCTCCTGACCAAGCACGATGATCGTGTTGAACAGGAACCAAGACGGTGCATAGTTCAGTGATTCAGACACTAGTGCATAAACCGTCTTACTACTATAGATAATCTGTCCTTAACCTTGAGGGACCATATTCACTTGGCCAACCCGTTGTGTGGTGCTTTAATGTGCCAACGTGTGTGGATCTTCCATAGTCCAATACCACAGTACGTTGGGATACCCGGCTGGCGCTTGAGTGATATGTAATCCCTACAGGTTATCCGACGTCTAGTGTTGGATGGGTGCATTTTGATTAGTCAATCTGTCCACACAGTTAACCCAGGCCTGGTGGTTGTCAGTATGACTGACGATGTTTCGGATACTAAGCATAGCACAGGAAGGTGTGTGGTATTATAGATGACAAGTCATCAAACCCTAGTCAAATGATCGATCGGGATCTGACGGTGCTCCCCACCGCCCGAGTCGTATCATGGCACCAGTAATAGGAAGGACTAAGGATTACCAGAGTATAGTAGAGAACAGGGTTACGAGGGAGTAACATAAGTTTAGGATCACTAGATTTCAACTTGCGTCACACTCTGGGTGGCTACACGGGTTAATTGAATTAGGGCTGATTAACGGAACTTTCGGTGTGTCACCGGAACAGTTAATCAGGGATCCGGTTGGAGCTAGAGATCGCGAACCCTGAAGGTTCCACCCTATCGTTGCATATAGGAATTGTTCCCCAACCTGGATGGATACGTTGGATATGAAGTAGCACGATGGAGCGCAAGTCCAAAGCTTAAGAACCTAATTCATATGTGTTACGGACCATAGGGGTATTTTGGTAAATACTAAAATATGGCTCAGAATATATTGAATATGGATCTTAGAATGAGCGGAATTATTCCAGGAACTCATAGGCACTGACGGAACTCGATTCCGAGTAGTGCACCTCACTCAGTCTCTCTTTCAGTTTTCCACTTTTCGTGAAGGGCGTTTTCGTCCAGGCTTCACGATAGACATTGAAAATCCCTAAAAACCGCCCCCCCTCTATCCTAATCTATCTAGGGCCGGCCCTAGCTTCCTTGAAGCCATGGGAGACCGGCCTTATAAGTAGAATAGGGAGAGAGAGGGCCGGCCCTTTGTGCTTCTCCCTCTCCTCCAAAAATCTGACCCCCCCTTTGCTCCTCCTTTGTGGTTTCGGCCAAGGAAAAGAGAGGAAGAGGAAGAGAGAAGAAAGAGGAAGGAAGGAGAAGGAAGAATAGAGAAAGAGAAGATGGAAACCTCGCGGCTCGCCATCGTCTTCGCAACAGATTCCTTTGTCGGCTCATAATCCTTGCACTCAGAGAAGGGATTTCAAGGATTCTTCAATTCGCAAAGGACAAGGTGCTATCCGACAGTTTCCCTTACGATTCAAGTGTGGTTCTTTATCGTTCTGTCATCTCCGGATCATAGATCCATACGGTATGATGATTCTAAATATCTAACTAGATGCATGCATGTCTTCCGTAGATCGTAGTATGTCTCTAGGGTGTCTGCACATATGCTAAGATCATAGATTTGCATGTAGATTGTTTTATAGAATTAATTATAATGAAACATACACCATATGATCTTCGTATCTTTGTTTTGCTTCTGCTGCGACTCTGATAAGCGGATCTAATTCCAACAATTGGTATCAGAGCACGCTTTGGTGTATGTTTCATGCATGAATTCATGAAAACATCATGTGAATATATGATGGTATATATTTTCGTCGAGGTTCGGCGTAGATCATGCATATGGATGTGCTATGTATTGTCTTTTTGCAGGTGCCGCACTGAATAGTAATCTGTGATTGCATGTATCCGGGGGTCGGACCCCGGATTTATTTTTTGCATTGATTATTATTGTGCTTGTGGATTTTAAGGCTCCCGACGGGCGAGGGTGCGGGTTGACCATCCTCGGTTCCCTGGCCATGTTTCTATGATTGTTTTCTTTTCTTTCTAGCGAAATTGTACACGAACGAGCACTTGCTCGGAGCGTGTTAGTTTTTTGGTCACAGAAAGAAGGAGATGATACTACATCCACGGTTCGGGCAAGCGGTACCATGACGTTCAAAAATCCGGCGAAAGCATGCACATTGGCAATGATGGGGATCGTCGTCAGAGATCGTGCAGAATGGAAGAGCAGGATATCTTGGCTATGCTATTCAGGTTCAGGGGTCGGACCCTGGACTTGATTCAGTTTGGATGCTATTTCTGTTGTTTCTTTTTATTTAGTATTTAGAGAACCCCGATGATAATGTGATTATCTATCTTGCTTGTGAGTTAGTCTCTAGATCAGGCTTAGGGTTAGTACTAAACATCTGGATTCATCGGTGTCTCTATATGGTTCTAACACGTGCGAATCTGGTGGCTAGCTAAACAAAAAGGTGGTAACCGCTCTCGTGGTAGTTCAGGTAGCCAAGTACTATACACTGAGATAGACGCAGTGTTAGATTTGTTTAGAGATAATTAACTAATGTCTCCATAAGAAATATGATAACCCTAGTGGGATGCCCTTTTCCTACGTGGTCCTAGCGACCAAGTTAGGTTAGGATTTCACTGTGTGATACCCATTTCTAGATGACGTTTGATGATAGTATGAACTCATCATGATTTTGTTATGCCACCATTAGGTTGTGGTCCGACGGAGGTTGTTGGATGTCCCTATTTGGCCAGCATCGAAACCTATAATGAGATGAGGTCTACTATGACATCAAGCATCAAATTGTGAATGATGAGTCATCGTAGTGGGAGTCCTTTCCACGTTGATCTTAGGCTAGGCTCCAGATCTTAGGATTATGGGCAAACTAGTGAAGTATCGGGATCCTTGTAATCTATATAATGTGATCCTTGCAAGAAAGACGAAAGCTGAGTATTCAAGGTAGGAACTATGATATTTTCCGATGATACTAATGCTTTGCGGGAAGGTTTGTAATCCTAGTGGGAGCACGGTAGACCAGGGTCTAAGTCTAGGAGGTCGTGACCTTTCTAGATATGCATAAAACCTCATAAAGAAGGGATGTGTAAGAGGTTCCCTCCAAAGGGGAGCCCCTGGTCTCCACAATCAACCGGCTAAGGGTCTGGGTGGGAGGTACGCAGTTCGATATTTCCACCAGATGAGAGTTGGGTTTCCTTCCATGCTGGTTCACCTAGTGGTTTCCTACGGGACATGGAGGATGCCGATGGCAGTGGATGACGGTTTTTTTCTGCACCGTGGGAGCCTATGAACCCCCTGCCGACACCACCTAGATTTGTGGGAAGTATTCGAAAGCTTGTGTGAAGCCGCCGTTGCTGCGCACGTGGGTCACATAAAGCTAGCCACAAGAAGACTAAGAGGTCTTTCAGTTTACCATGGGTAATTCTGATAAAGACTGGGTCGTAAAAACCCCGTTGGCAGAAGTGGTTGCATGCTCTCACCGAGATGCTGTCTCCAATTCAAGGCCGATAGTCTCAGTGCTCGAGCCCAGGGAATTTAGATTCCTGGATGTCTCCAATTGAGGTAGTGAAGACATAGCGGCTGGAGTAAACATTATCTATTTCTAAATTCCATAAAATAGATTGTAGTAAACCCTAATTTTGCTTTAAACCATTGTTTATAGAAATCATGACCAAGCTCGACCCCCTTGCCTCTATACTTAATGATAACAAACTTACGGGACCAAACTACAAGAACTGGAAGCGTAACTTGATGCTCGTTATAAGGGTTGGTAAACACATAATTACCCTAAGTACCCCTCAACTGGCCATGCCAGGACCAAGTGCAACTGAGGCTCAGTTGAAGGAATGGAAAGACTGGCTAGATGCTGATGAGATGTGCAAGTGCTACATAGTGGCATCTTTGCAGACCGTCCTTCAGAAGCAAGTCGAAGACATAGCCTTCGCTTCAGACATGATGCTCTAGCTAAAGAAAATGTTCGAGGGTCGTAGTCGGGTAACTCGTTACCTGACCGTCAAGAAATTGGTGTCCACGAAGATGGCAGAGGGGACTTTAGTTCAGGATCATATGCTGAAATTGTTTGGCTATGTGAACGAGCTTGGTTCCTTCTATGTCATCTTGGATGTAGAGATCCAGACCGATATTTTCCTCGCGTCTCTGTCAAGAGTGTTTGAGGGCTTCGTTACCAACTTGAACCTTAACCGGTTGGAGATGTCTAACACAGAGCTCCTAGCGGCGCTCCAGGCGACAGAGGACGGGATGAAGGCATGAGCCCAATCCCTGAACGTAGAGCGGAATTCTTCTCCGAAAGCCAAAGGCAAGTTTTAGAAAAGAAAGTCTAAGAAGCCCGTAAAGATGGGCTAGGTGCAGTTGCAGGTTCCTAAGCAGAATGGTCCGACGAAGCCCAAAGGGAAATGTTTCCGATACGACAAGAAGGGGCACTGGAAGGGCGACTGCCGCGCGGCTCCCAAGAAGGCTGAGACAGGTATATCTTAAATCCACATAGTGGAATCCCTTGTAGCATCCGGTTGTTCTCCAGTTTCATGGATTGTGGATTCTGGTTCCACTAACCATGCTTGCAATAATTTGCAGGGGTTCAAGGAGACAAGAAAACTTGATGATGGGGAGATGATCCTAAGCATGGGAACTGAGACCGTGGCAGAGGCTAAAGCAGTTGGAGATATTGTCTTGCAGTTCCTTGATGGAAGAAGTTTATTACTTAGAGACATACTTTATGTACCATCCTTGAGACATAATTTAATTTCTGTTTTCTTATTAAATAATGAAGGTTTTTCAGTTTTATTTGACGCTTCAGGTGTGTCAATTAAATTGAATGGTTCCTTTGTTTGTAAGGGAAAGACACATAATGGTCTCTATGTAATTAACTCCAATCATAAGCAGGATAACATAACTGAAGCATGTATGGTTAATTCATCTAAAAGGAAAAATCCCTCAGATAATCCAACACTTCTTTGGCATCTAAGGCTTGGACACATAGCCTCAGACAGGATTCACAGGTTGGTTAAAGTAGAACTTTTAAATCTAGATATTTCAGAAAGCCTACCGACGTGTGAGTCTTGCCTGGAAGGCAAGATGACTAAAAGATCTTTCCGAGCCAAATGTAGCAGATCTATGGAGGTATTAGAGTTGGTACACACTGATGTATGTGGGCCCATAAGTGTCCGTGCTATAGGAGGCTTCGAGTATTTCATCACCTTCACGGATGATCACTCGAGGTTTGGATACATATACCTAATGCGGCGGAAGTCTGAATCCTTTGATAAGTTCAAAGAGTTCAGAGCTGAAGCAGAAAAGCAGACGGGTAAAGGTATCAAGTCTCTTCGATCGGATCGAGGAGGCGAATACCTATCGGATGAATTTATTGGGTACCTACGTGAGTATGGGATCGTATCCCAGTTGATAGCACCAGGGACACCACAATAAAACGATATATCTGAGAGGAGAAACTGAACTTTGTTAGACATGGTTCAGACTATGATGAGTTATGCAACATTGTCACCTAGTTTTTGGGGATATGCCCTAGAGACGGCAGCATATACTTTGAACTTTGTTCCATCAAAGTCAGTACCCCTAACTCCTTGGGAGCTATAGTTGAAGCGAAAGCCAAGCCTACAGCACTTTAGGATTTGGGGTTGTCCAGTACATGTGCGGAAGGACAAGTGAGATAAGATGGAGTCAAAAACTAAGGTATGTCTGTTCATTGGGTATCCAAAAGGGACAAAGGGTGGTTTATTTTATGATCCTGGGGATAGAAAGGTTGTCGTCTCGATGGACGCCGTATTTCTAGAGCAGGATTATTTAATAGACCATAAGCCCACCAGTAAAGTAGTTCTTGAACTGATGAGATTACGCAGACAGAAAACATAGTGGGAGCCGATACCACTAAGATAAACGATATTGTAGAATCTACTCCTATGGAACCCCCGCAGGCTCGTCGCAGTGGGTGGACCATAAGTGCTCCTGATAGATACATTGGAGAAGCCTTTATGGTGGATCGAGAGTTTCAGGAGGATGATCCTCTGAACTATGACGAAGCGATGGTATCCTCTGACCATGCAGCATGACAGGAAGCCATGGAGGCAAAACTGACATCGATGTCCCAAAACTCGGTCTGGACACTTGTAACACCACCTCACAACATTAAACATGTTGGGTGTAAGTGGGTGTACAAAAGAAAAAGAGGTCCGGATGGTACCGTTGAGACTTACAAAGCTAGACTAGTCGCTAAGGGTTATACCCAGCGAGAAGGGATCGACTATGACGAAACCTTTTCACCAGTGGCTATGCTTAAGTCTATCTGAATCCTCTTGTCCATTGCAGCCCATTATGATTGGGAGATCTGGCAAATGGACGTCCAAACCGCATTCCTCAATGGGGATTTGAAAGAAGACATCTACATGTCTCAGCCCCCAGGCTTTGTCGTAAAAGGTCAGGAACGTCTGGTGTGCAAGTTGAAAAGGTCCATTTATGGACTAAAGTAAGCATCCAGAAGTTGGAACATACGTTTTGATCAGGCTATCCAGTCTTATGGATTTGAGCAGAACGTGGATGAACCATATGTTTATAAAAAGAGCGATAAGACTGCAGTAGTTTTTCTAGTGCTTTACGTAGACGATATCCTGCTCATTGGAAATGATGTTGGAACGTTGTCTACAGTGAAGGTGTGGTTATCCTCTCAATTTGACATAAAAGACCTAGGTGAAGCGAGTTATGTTTTGGGGATCAAGGTAACTCAAGATTGCCAGAACAAGACTCTCTCGCTGTCATAGTCAGCCTACATAGATACTATCTTGGTCAGATTCAGTATGCACAACTCCAAGAAGGGACTGGTTCCATTTAGACATAGAATAAAGTTATCCAAGGATCAGGGTCCTAAGAATCCTGAGGAGAGGGCAGAGATGCAAAAGATACCTTATGCTTCGGCTGTAAGGAGTCTGATGTATGCTATGCAGTGCACGAGACCAGATATATGCTATGCAGTAGGCATGATGGGCAGGTATCAGTCAAATCCGGGTCCAGGGCACTGGACTGCTGTGAAAAGTATACTCAAGTATCTCCGTAGGATGAGAGATTATGAGTTAGTTTACTCTTCACAGGAATTGATGCCGATTGGATATACGGATTCTGACTTTGTGTCAGATCTGGAATCCAGGAGATCGGCGTCAGGGTTTGTGTTTTTATTAGGAGGAGGAACTGTCAGCTGGAGGAGCGTGAAGCAGGGATGCATCGCGGATTCGACGACAGAGGCTGAGTATGTTGCGGCGTGCGAATCAGCTAAGGAGGCGGTGTGGCTCAAGAAGTTCCTCACGGACTTAGGATGCGTACCGGGAGCTCAAGATCCTATTGTCCTTTACTGTGATAATAGTGGAGTGGTAGCATAATCCAATGAGCCATGATATCACCAGAAGAGCAAGCATATCGAGCTGAAATACTACATTATCCGGGACTTGCAGAAGCAAGGGGAGGTTGCAGTGACTCAGGTGACGTCTGCAGATAACATGGCGGACCCTTTCACAAAGGCGTTACCGACCAAGACTTTTGAGAAGCACGTGGATACCATGGGAGTTAAGACTGTTGTTCCCCGCTAGGCCAAGTGGGAGATTATTGTAGCTCGTGCGTCCTTAGCGTGGAATTTCTGTATTAACATTAATAAATATGACTTTGATTATTGATTTAATCAGAATACTACTCTGGTATATGTTAATACTCATATAATAAAAGGACCCTAGGGAATACAGTAGGCCACTAAGGCGCATGGTGGATCCATGCTTGGGAGACCCAGTGGACCAGTTCTGTGTAGACCTAGAACTAGTTCACAGCTTAGGTGATGTCGGTTGCTTCACCGAGAACAAGCTGTTGGCAGGTAGAGGATGTGGTGAAGTCTCCATCACGGGAACGTGGGATTCCCATTCTCCTGACCAAGCATGATGATCGTGTTGAACAGGAACCAAGACGGTGCACAGTTCAATGATTCAGACACTGGTGCATAAACCGTCTTACTACTATAGATAATCTGTCCTTAACCCTGAGGGACCATGTTCACTGGGCCAACTAGTTGTGTGGTGCTTTTGATGTGCCAACGTGTGCGGACCTTCCATAGTCCAATACCACGGTACATTGGGTTACCCGGCTGGCGCTTGAGTGATATGTATTCACTATAGGTTATCCGACGTCGAGTGTTGGATGGGTGCGTTTTGATAAGTTAATCTGTCCACACAGTTAACCCAGGCCTAGTGGTTGTCAGTATGACTGATGATGTTCCGGATGCTAGGCATAGCACCGGAAGGTGTGTGGTGTGATAGATGACAAGTCATCAAACCCTAGTCAAATGATCGATCGGGATCTAACGGTGCTCCCCATTACCCGAGTCGTATCATGGCACCAATAATAGGAGGGACCAAGGATTACCAGAGTATAGTAGAGAACAGGGTTATGAGGGAGTAACATAAGTTTAGAATCACTTGAGTTCCACTCGCGTCGCACTTTGGGTGACTACGTGGGCTAATCGGATTAGGGCTGATTAACGGAACTTTCGGTGTGTCACCGGAACAGTTAATCAGGGATCCGGTTGGAGCTAGAGATCCCGAACCCTGAATGTTCCACCCTGTCGTTGCATATAGGATTTGTTCCCCGACCTGGATGGATACGTTGGATGCGAAGTAGCACTATGGAGCGCAAGCCTGGAGCATAAGAACCTAATTCACATGTGTAACGGGCCGTAGGGGTATTTTGGTAAATACTGAAATATGATTCAGAACATATTGAATATGGATCTTAGAATGAGCGAAATTATTCCAGGAGCTCATAGGCGCTGACGGAACTCGATTCCGAGTAGCGCACCTCACTCAGTCTCTCTTTCAGTTTTCCATTTTTCGTGAAGGACGTTTTCGTCCAAACGATAGACATTGGAAATCCCTAAAAACCGCCCCCCCTCTATCCTAATCTATCTAGGGCCGGCCCTAGTTTCCTTGAAGCCATGGGAGACCGGCCCCATAAGTAGAATAGGGAGAGGGAGGGCCGGCCCTATGTGCTTCTCCCTCTCCTCCAAAAATCCGACCCCCCCCTTTGCTCCTCCTTTGTGGTTTCGGCCAAGGAAAAGAGAGGAAGAGGAGGGGAGAAGAAAGAGGAAGGAAAGAGAAGGAAGAAGAGAGAAAGAGAAGGAGAAAACTCACGGCTCGCCATCGTCTTGCAACAGATTCCTCCGTCGGCTCGTAATCCTTGCACTCAGAGACGGGATTTCGAGGATTATTCAATTCGCAAAGGACAAGGTGCTATCCAACAGTTTCCCTTGCGATTCAAGTGCGGTTCTTCATCGTTCCGTCATCTCCGGATCATAGATCCATAAGGTATGATGATTCTAAACATCTAACTAGATGCATATATGTCTTTCGTAGATCGTAGTATGCTTTTAGGGTGTCCGCACATATGTTAAGATCATAGATTTGCATATAGATTGTTTTGTAGAATTAATTGTAATGAAACATACACCATATGATATTCGGATCTTTATTTTGCTTCCGCTGCGACTCTGATAAGCGGATCCAATTCCAACAAGAGGAACGGACGGCAGGACTTGGGGTCGATGAGAGGGGCACGGTGCTGTGCAGGATTTGGAGAGATCGAGACGTGCATGGGAGCTGCCAGATGAGAGGGCGGGATTTGGGGAGAGAGGGGCGCCGATCACAACCTTTTGAATGGTCAGAGCTTTGTGATGAGGAGGCAGCAGATCACAACCGTTTAATGGTCGGGGTTGTGTTCAGCAAACGGCTGTGATCAAGTACTTATATGGGAATTATGGAGGCTGTGTGCATGAGACGACAATGTGGTAAGGTAGGTATTGAGATGGACGGTTTTGATCTTTATATATTAGAGGTTGATAAATCTGGACCACCACTTATAATCGCAAACTATTCCTTCCTTCTAAAATATAATATATATATAGAGAGAGATTTCACTTAAAACATTCCATTTCTCTAACTATTGGTGCTTTAAGAAGCAGGCTTATTTGGAACACCGCAATTCTTCCGAATCTCTCCGTCATGTCCGACAAGTACTTCCATGCTCGCCATCTTGACGAGAGCATCTGCGAACTTCTTAAGAAAGAGAGCTCCATCGGACGCCAAAGTCTTGACCAACGGTGCCGAAAATTTATCCAACGTCAACGCCTGATCTAACTGGATGATCCCCTTAATGTCGAGTAGCTGCTTATAGAAGTTGTTGTCGAATTGGAACGGCGTCTGCAGATCCAAATTCATAACCTTATCCTCACTTGGGTTTGCATCCTCCGGTCCGCAGTATTCGATAAGGTGGGCCTTGAGGCCTGGATCCATGTTGGGGTCCGACCCATTGCCTTGGTGAGGTTGAGGAACAAAGCCTTGGCTGAACTTGAAGAGCCTATCATAGATGGAACTGCAGTGGACTCGTCCAATCGTGTGCGCGCCCAACAGGACGACCAGGTCTTCAGCTGTGAGGCCCTTCCTCCCGAAGTCACTCACCACTTGAAACACAAACTCCCTTGCAAACGGAACAAAGACGTCTTGCACGTGGGGCTCCAGACTGTCCCTCCTCCCGGTGGGCATCGGGTAGTCCAAGCCGCCCGCCAGTGCGACGCCGTCCCTGGCTGTGAGCGCTACGATATCGGCACACGACACAGTGGACGGGCACACAGCCTCCACAGCAGCTTTAGCCTCGTCGATGATGTCGAATCCGCGGAGTGCAGTGTTCGCGTCGGACGACAGCTCGGTCTCCACATGTGGCTCCTTTGTGGGTTGGATCAGGACAGAGGCATCACAACCCTACAAGAACATCCAGCATATGGAACTATATTAGTTGATGAAGACAAAATGATCCATCATCTACTTATAATTAATTAATTTTTAAGATCGAAGAAGAAGATCGAAGATGTATACGCCGACGAAACAGTCGTGGAACATCATTCGGAGCAAGCCTGCGCTGATGGAAGGATCTTTAGCGAAGTGCTTCTGCACCACAGATCGGATGGCGGATTCGGCTTGAGGGCAGCTGGTGTTGTAGAATCCGACTCGGAAAAGAGCAGGATCAGGAGGAGGAGGAGGAGGAGGAGGAATAAACGATCCAATACCAGGAGGAGGAGCATGGGGAGGAGTATGATGGGGAGCATGACGAGGAGCATGATGAGGAGCATGATGAGTCGATGATGCGACGGAGAGCAAGAGGAAGAAGGAAAGGAAGAGGAGGGGGGCCATCTCCTCCTCTTTAGTTTCTCTGTGATAGCAGTTGGGTTAGGGGAGTGGTGTCTTTAATAGAGGATTTGGGCGGGAAAGAGTTGGGGTTCGTTTGTAACAAACGGGGTCCAAAACCTGCGGTACGTACGTTCCCCTACAACTAAATGTCGCGCGCTGTTCCGTTTGGTTTCCAACCCATCGGCTGACATTAATTGGTTAAAGATAGTTATAACAGCGATAGTTATAACAGCTAGCAATGAGTTTTTTTTTTTTTTGTAAAAAAAAAAAAAAAAAAAAAGACAATTCTTGGCTCCAACAGTGGCTGATGTGGCAATCAAGAGCATAAACCAACCGATGCATGCCACATGGCAATAGCTGCATCGCAGCCATCGGACTTGGTGAATCGCACTTAACCACAACCGGCTCCCTCACAGCCGGTTGTGGTTAAGTGCCCCTCACAACCGCACACTGGTGGCTACCCGAAAGTGAATAATAAAAAAGGGAAGACTTAGGTGTTTGGCATAGTTCGGGTACAATCTATTTCCATTCCGAATTCCATGATTTGAAAATAACGGCTAGTAATTATTCCGATGGAACGAAGGACTTGGGAACTAAAAATTTAATATAAATCCGGCTGTTTCTATGCCAACCGGAATGCTGGACCATCAAATTGTATTATAACTAGTAATTGATGATAATAACCTCTTCTGGAAGAGGATTAAGGGGAACAATTGTTCCACATATACCAAACACCTCCTTAGTGAACGTTCCAAAACATTAGGCCCCTTTAAGCCCAAGTACAGAGGATGAAAATGCCCCTCAATAGACTAAACAAAAAACCTAAATCAAATCCTAAAACCAAAAGATCTACAGGCCATGAGGTGAACCCTAGACCTAATCATAAAACCTAAACCCTAGATCTAATCCTAAAACCTAATCCAAATCCTAAAAACTAAGATCTACATGCCATGGGATGAACCCTAGAGTCCTAGATATAATCCTAAATCTAATCCGAATTAACCAAACCGAACCTGCTCGTCGCCGCCGCCCCTGGCCTCGTCTCTGCTGCACGTCGTGAGCAACTGCGACTCCTGCCGCTAATGTCACCGTCGCTGCTGTCGCCGCCCGCTGGTCACCACCGCTGTTGTCATCGCACTGCAGCTGTCACCAACTATTCGAGAGAGAACAAGGGGGGGGGGGGGGGGGGGGGGGCAATTTCAGGTTAATAAAAAAAAAATTGGGACCTCCTTTTAAAGGGTTCTTATTAGTGTCATGTTCATTAACCCGATCATTTGTATGGGACCTAAAACTCATTTCTCCAAAAAAAAAAAAAGACTAAGTCTAAAGTGATAACATGGGCCCCACATGATAGTCTATGGAGTAGTAGACCCTACAGTTATTAAGTGGGTATGGTTCAATCATTGATTGGCACATCAGCTATTGGAGCAAACTATTCTGAAGTGGTGGAATTGGAAGCATTTCAGTTTGGGCTCTCTTGTGGGATGGAACTTTCGATCACATAATATGGGTGCATACTGGAAGGTGATGCACTTACGTACTTTCTTCAAGCTTCTCTCAAACAGGCTTCAGGACATCCCATGGTGCTTGAGAGCCATTATTTTCGGTAGTAGAAGAATCATGCAAAATCTTCCAAACATAACTATGCATGACTCATTCTCGGGGCGGAGTGTAAAGAGGCTACACGAAAACACGGTTTTCCTCATTTAGGAAAATTTCAGTTCCTCATAGTTATAATCGTGAGTACTTACTCATGGTCATAACCGTGAGCAATGAACAATATTCGATAATAAAATTAGAAAAAACTATTAAATTATATTTGACGGTTGACATAGTATATCCCATGGTTATAACCTTGAGTAAGATTTTTTTTTTTTTTGAGATACATGGTTATAAGTGTACTAAACTTAAAAATGGTCACTTACCATCGTGCGGTTGTGATGCACGCCAAACCAGCCCACCGACCGGGGTTGACCAACTAGAGGATAAACCTACAAGCGCTCCCCTCTCGTACGTACCCTCAGCTGCCATCTCTCTCTCTCTCTCTCTCTCTCTCTCTCTCTCTCTCTCTCTCTCTCTCTCGTACTCGACTGGTCCCCCTCTCTTGCGATCTCAATTTCTCCTTTCATTGTGTGACCTCAATCCTTGTAGCAATTTGTTAGTCGATAGCATATCCCTACGGGCAAGGGTTTCAAAGAGTCGATCAAGCGTTGTAACAGATCGTGGGCCTCCTTCTCATCAATCGGAACTTTGGTCCAAGGTTGACTCTTGCTGTTTGTTTAGAAGTCTTGTCTGATTGAATTTTTTTCCAACAAACGTTCCTCTATGTCTGCATTAGCATTACCGATTTCTCCTTTCCATTGTGCGACCTCAATCCTTGTTGCGATTTGCAACTCGAGAGCATATCCCCACAGACAAGGGTTTCAAAGAGCCATTCAAGAATTGTAAGAAATCGTGGGCCTACTCTTCATCAATTGGAGCTTTGGTCCAAGGTTGATCCTTCATGTTTGTTTAGAAGTCTTGTTTGATTGAATTTTTTTCCAACCAAAGTTCCTCTATGTCTGCATTAGCGTTATCAATTTCTCCTTTCTATTGTGCGACCTCAATCCTTACTGCGATTTGCTACTCGAGAGCATATCCCCACAGGCAAGGGTTTCAAAAAGCTGATCAAGCATTGTAGGAAATCGTGGGCCTCCTCTTCATCATCAATAGGAGCTTTGGTCCAAGACTGCTTCTTCATGTTTGTATAGAAGTCATATCTGATCATAGAAGATGTGGAGTTGGATTGGGTCTCCCCTCCCCCTGGTCCGTCCTTGGTTGATTTTGTGGCAGCATCGATCCACAAAGTTTCGAGTATGGATACTTCTTTGACAGCTGGTGGAGATGCATTGAGGAGTAGGGTGGAGAGGAGATATGTGCCACCTTCGGCCCTTCAAGGAGATTCTGCGGGTGATGGCTAGCTTGGGTGCTGGTGTGGGTTTGGGGAAAGGGTCGGGGTTTCTATGGGGCACACCTGGCGGCATCCCCTCCCCTCCTTCATTCCTCATATGGCCCGAAGAGTGGAGAGATTCTAGTTGAGAAGATGGAGATGGAGTTGGTGGTCGGAAGTCGGGGCAGACTAGTTGCTGGTACTGTTTTAGATGCTGATGTTTCAAGCCAACCTATCGCAAACCAAGTGTTTTCTTTTATTTATAAGACTGGACTAATGGGCTAGCTCTGGAGCTGAAAGCTTGGGTTCCTTTTCTCAAGTCAGGTCTCTGCATATACAAATGCTCTTAAGGCTGGAGGTGGAAAGTCCATTGCGTGGAAATATGGGGGGGTTCTTATTGCTCTTAGTTTTATTGGTGAAAAGGTGGTGGCTATTTGTTCTGTGGAGGAAGTGGAAAAAAAATATAAAAAGCTGGGCTATCACTCTTGTTGGATATCTTTTGGGCAGGAGACCCTACTATTAGCATCTGAAGGAGAATTATGACGACAAGATCCAATAGCCAGTAGCCAAGAGCCAAGACTCCTGAGGCTTGGATGCCAAGATGGACGAGGTGAGGTGAGGTGAGGCTAGTTATATAATTTTCCCTCCCAAATATATAAGACGCGTTTTAAAACTGTGCACCACTACGGATTTTGTAAGAACTCTGTAGTTAAGCGTGCTCGGGCGAAAGTAGTACTAGGATGGGTGACCCCCTAGGAAGTCCTCGTGTGGGCACGGGCAAAGCTAGCGAACAATATCTTGTGTGTTTGGGGCAGATGTTACAAGAATCTCGTACAAATATGGAAGCCTATAATTAGCCTGGAGGTGTTTTCAAGGGAGAATTGGGATCTTTTTGGGGTGGTAGATCGAGGATTTCATAAAAGCTCAAGAGGGGGGGGGGGGGGGGTCCATAGCACATTAATACTGGAAGACCTTTAGTGGTGAAGATATGGACAGAGGGTATGAATTTCGAGAGGTATCTAGTCACACACATTCCTATTTGGGTGAGATTCCCAAATCTTTTGGTGGAACGTACTATGGTCAGAGGAATTGCTTCACAGAATGGGAAACATTATTGGCAAGTCCCTATACAAGGATCAAGTTATTACTGCTCTTTCTAGAGTCAATTACACTAGATTTTGTGTGGAAATTAGTGTGGAGGATGTTCTACCATTAGAGGTGGTGGCTAGAGATAGTAAAGTTACTCTTCATCCAGCCTATTTTGTATGATTGGAAACCTCAGAGGCGAAGAGCTTGCAAAATGTTTAACCATAGTGAATCCATATGCCTTAAACATTAGAAAATTGGAGCTAATTGGAAAGCTCGAACTTGGAGTAATCAGGGAAGTGACTTCGTCTGGTAGAACAGGCAAATTTAGAGACATACAGGGATCAGGGAGACTCAAGTTTGTGTTGTTAGTAAGGATAGTAATTCCAAGACTAACCAGGAGGAGTGGTTTGTAGTGGAGGGAGTTAAGAGAAAGAAAGGAAAAGAACCTATGTCACAAGAACCTCTTGGGATTAGAAATTATAATAGATACGATGGGTTGGGGATTAACTCAGCAAGGACAACAAGGACTAGGACGGTGAGAGATGCTTCCGATAGTTGGTGATATAGGCACGCGTCGTCGAATAACGGTTGATGAACGCAGTGTAATAAATTTTTTTTTTGTACTTTATTTGTAAAGGGATAACTAGTGATACGGAATCACCGAGAGAAGAGTGGTGGAGGGGTTAAGAACCATGACAGAGAAGAAAATATTAGAAGCTTAGATGAGAGGGGTCCTGAAATCCATCAAGAAACAAGGTAAGGTAATCAAATCCATGAGCCAACGAAGGCATCCATCATCAATTTTCATTCATCATAATATGTTCTTCAATGGTTATAATGGGGACCCATAAATAGGTTAAAGAAAAGATAAAAATGACAATAAATTTTAAAACCCATAATTATCCTAACTTGTCTAAAAATAAAAATTTAAAATCTAAAAAGATTCTAAAAGATATCATAAAAGATATAATGTCTTATCCATCCATGGAAGACTAGGATAGGCCTTCGGGTGGGCCAAAGGGGCCCAAGTCAGATCATATCATTCGCTTCCTCTACGAAGAAATTGCCCTCGAGTTCATACAGTTAGGCACAATCAGCATCGAGGCCTCCATCGATGTGGTATCATCGTGTCGTCAGAAGTTAATGGTCGAGGCCCAATAAATGATGTCTTACTACACCGAAGTCATCACCGGGGTCCTACGAGAAGGTATCACTGCCGTCAATCGGGGACCACACGTCAAAGTGGTGCTGGGGTAGATGACATAGCGAAATAGTAATATCATATCATTACGGTAGCTCGAACATCAGCTCACCTGAACGAAGATAGAGCTGAACAAACACTGTAGGCACCAGTAGTAGGTCTAGCCCAAGGAAATCAATCTGCCAAGACTCAGCCAGGGAGACCACCTCGAAAAAATCTGGAGGAGGAAGCTCGTCTACAGGTGGTGATACTGGAGGTGATGGATCCACCATAGATATAACTGGAGGAAGCTCTGTTGGTAGTGAAGGCTCCACTAGAGGTGGAGACCCATCTGAGGAGGGTGCTAGAGGTGAGGTCACTTGCTGTAGCTCTTATTCGATCTCGCAGGCTATCTCATAGGCCTCGTCCAGATCTCTCCAAGATCTAGATGAAAATTGGCCTTTTATGTTAGAGCGGAGCCCTCTAATGTATTGTTCTACTGCCATGAGATCTTTCTCTGACAAACCATAGCAAATTATGCATCGATAGAATGCTGAAGTGTACTAACAGACTGAGTTGTTCCCTTGATGACAACAAACCAACCCTTGCATCTTGGCATCTATATCACAATAGTGGAGATATGCAAATATGGTCCAGGGATAAATATGAAAATATGTACTTATTGGTTCACTGAAAATTTCTGCAGATAGTACAGATGCTTAGAGCTCAAAAAACCCTTCAATTTGGTAGGTCTTACGTCAAAATTGGATAAGAAACGAAGGAGATATGCCCAATTGAAATTGATGGGTCTATTTGGCTTATCGGGTTGGATCCGAAATGCAAGTCGGGTCTAGCACTTAAAAGGCTGGAATCAATACTTCAAACATCAGAAATTGGTTATTCTTAGTGGCCTTTGGATGGGTATCAAAGGGTGTAGGTGAGGGGTAAAAGGGAAAAAAATGACGGGGATTAAAGGGGCTATGGCTTAGGGTTTCTTTAGGGCTCTTGTTTGCAAATAGAGAAGGAGGAAAAGGGTCAGCAGTAGCTTTTTTTTTTTTTTTTTGGTAATTAGGGTTGGAAGCAGTTGGCAGGAAGCACAACAACAATGGCTGCACAGTCGGGTATGTTTCTTTCCCTTTTTTTTCTTTCCTTACATCTTCTTTCCTTTCTCTCTCTTTCCTTTTTATTCCTTTCCTTCTTCTTTTTCTTCCCTTTCTTCTTTCCTTTCTTGATTTTCTCACAGATTTGCGGCTGATATGATTTTTCTTTATTTGTGCAAGTGGGGATCAAAGGAGTAGACGGCTGTGGGGCACATGACAGCACAAGGCAGAGGAGCAAGTTCCCGAGTGGAATGGGAGGAAGGGGCGGCCTGTAGTGGCTGCACGACCGAGGCAAGGAGGCGGTAGCGGCTGGTATGTGGCTGCGATAGGTATTCTCTCTCTCTCTCTCTCTCTCTCTCTCTCTCTCTCTCTCTCTCTCTGTCTTTTCTATTTCTACAAATCTGGTCTCTTTTTTTTTTTCTATTTCTACAGATCTAATCTTTTTTTTTTATTATAGGGCACATACCGGATGTGGCGAGGGATGATAGCGAGGATAATGGATGATAATGGCGACGAACTGACAAGGATGGTGATGATCGACTGGTGACGATGGCGATGGACGACGACGATCAACGTGGGGATTGTTCGCGGTGCGGAAACGCCATGAAACCCGAAGCTTTGATACAAACTTGATGTAGGCACGCATCGTCAAATGGCAGTTGATGAAGGCGATGTAATCTTTTTTTTTATATTTTCTTTATAAAGGGATAACCAGTGGTACGGAATGACCGAGAGGGGACTGGCGGAGGGGGTAAAAACTGTGACAGAGAAGAAAAGATTAGAAGCTTAAATGAGAGGGGTCCTAAAATCCATCTGAAAATAAGATAGGGGACTCAAATCCATGAGTCAATGAAGGCATCCGCCATCAATTTTCATTCATCATAATATGTTCTTCAATGGTTACAATGGGGGCCTTTAAATAGGCTAAATAAAAGATACATATGGCAACAAATTTAAAACCAATAATTATCCTAACAACTTGACTAAAAATAAAAATCTCAAATCTTAAAAGATTCTAAAAGATATCATAAGATATATCATGCCTTATCCATCCATAGCAAGCTAGGATGGGCCTTCGGGTGGGCCAACGGGTTTGGGCCCAAGTAGAATCAGATAAGTGGGGGTGCTACTTCAGATAAGAGGGAGAGTCAAACTACAAGGGACCAAGGCATAAAGGACAAGTTGCAGGAGGTGCTTGAGACTTTTAGTCTGGATACAGACTCCTCTTTGGCTACTGTTGAAAAGGGCTTAGGTGGTAAGACTGCCGAGGATCCTCTAATTGTTATGGATTTTTCTGTAGTTTGACTCTACCTCTCATCTGAAGTAGCACCCCCACTGATCTAATCCGACTTGGGCCCAAACCCTGTTGGCCCACCTGAAGGCCCATCATAGCCTGCCATGGATTGATAAGGCAAGATATATCTTATGATATCTTTTAAAATCTTTTAAGATTTGAGATTTTTATTTTTAGGCAAGTGTTAGGATAATTATTGGTTTTTAAATTTATCGTCATATTTATCTTTTATTTAGCATATTTAAAGGCCCCTATTGTAACCATTGAAGAACATATTATGAGGAATAAAAATTGATGGCGAATGTCTTCATTGGCTCATGGATTTGAGTCTCCTACCTTGTTTCCTGATGGATTTCAGGGCTCGTCTCATCTAAGAAGGTTTGTATCAAAACTAAGTAGGTTGGGATAATAGCTAAAGATATGCTTAGTAAAGTGGTAGTTCATACCATTAATGCAGATACAAGGGATTTGTTTTTTTGAGGAAGGAGGGTTAGATGAAGGAGATTGTGCCTCACTCCGCTTGATGGGGGTGTTGAGGAAGTCCACCGGTTAGTTCCACATCGGTAAAGGGGGCACCTAACACCCGCTTTATATACCCTCTGTCGACCTCCCCTTACGACCCGGGTTTTGGGGTGTGAGGGTATCTAACACTTCTATTCAAACTCATATTCAGCACGTTATAGTCCAGCAAGGAGGTGTTGATGTCTTTTGTTTATGGAGCAAACCTGGAAACGGACCATCAGGATTTATGGAAGGACCTTAGAGTATTATTGGGAATTCCCCATTGGGCCTTTCTAAGCCTTTGATTGCCCTAGGGGATTGGAATACTGTGAGGTACCTTTTTGACAAAATTGGGGGAAGAAACATCCCTACTCCTTATTTGAGGAGATTTAATGATGTTATTGATTCGGCTAGGCTAGCAGACATTAGAGCTAGTGGGTTTACTTACTCTTGGTCTAACAAACAAGAAGGATGTAAAAGGAAGGATCCATGGGAGAATTGCATGGTGGACATGAAATACAGGGGAATGGAAGCCAATGAGTCCTTAAGGAGGGTGGTGCGCCTAGCATGGGATAATGTTTTGGCTTTCCAACCTTTGAGCTTACCACATATCCTATTGGAGACCAAATTGATCCCACAAAAGTGGAGAAAACTCTTGAAGGAAATCTCTTGAAGGAAATTGAGCCCTTGATGAAGGAGAACGTGTGGAATGTTGTTAGCAATTTTTTCCTTATAGGAAGGCTCTTGAAGGAAGTCAACCACACTTTCATAGCTCTCATTCCCAAGATGGCTGATGCATGTGAAGTCATGATCAGCTTTCGGCCTATCTCCTTCTGTAGCACTTTATATAAATTTATTTCTAAGATCTTGACTAACCCATTGCAGGTAGTTATTGGAGAACTTATTTCTCTTAATCAGTCAACATTCATTCCTGGGGAAAGA
>OX393552.1:10916987-10941987 GCA_947650365.1 Chamaelirium japonicum
CCGTGGAGCTGCCCTCCGATCCGAGGGCTGCTGCGATCCCTCTCGCCTCAACGGAGCCGCCGCCCGTGGAGCTGCCCTCCGATCCGAGGGCTGCTGCGATCCCTCTCGCCTCAACGGAGCCGCCGCCCGTGGAGCTGTTGCCCACCGATTCAACCCCATCGCGCAGCTGCCCGTGAGCAGCCCTCCGATCCGAGGGCTGCTGCGATCCAGCGACCAGACCTCCGATCACCGCCGATTCAGCCCCGTCCTCCTTCTCCGCTACGGCGCAGCAACCCCATCATCCTCTACGGCGCATTCGCCTGCGACCAGCCCTCCGATCCAGCCCCGTCCTCCTCTATGGCACAACCGGCCAAAGACCTGCGATCAACCAGCTCTCCGATCAGCCCTGAACCACCCCTATCGTCCTCTACGGTGCAGCCGCCCGCAATCCGGCGACCAGCCCTCCGATTTAGCCCCGTCCTCTTCCTCCTCTACGTACGGGGCAGCCGGTACGGCTCTCTCTCTATCTCTCTCCTTAATCCGTCTTCCTCCTCTACGGCACAACCATCCACGACCCGAAGCAGTTGCTGGGTGTGGGCTTGGGTAGCAGGGTTTTAATTCTTGCTTCTTTTTTTTTGCAATTGGTTTTGCTTGATTTTTGTCTTGGTTATTTAACATACTTTATTTGTTATCCTTCACGATGGGAGTCGAGAAAGGTAAACTGTTATGCTATTTGGACAATCTCCATCGACAAACTAAAGGACAAACCATACCCAAGAAGCGGTGGCGAGGCCTAGGGGCTAGTGCATCGGCATTCATACCAAGCTCTGACCCCTAGGACCCCCACCACTTCTTGGGTCTGGTTTGTCCTTTAGATTGTCGAATATCATTACTCGAGTCGAAAAAGGTCTACCTAGCTAGTCTTTGAATTAGATTGGTAATAGTAGACATTGTGCTTGTGTGAAGAATTTGGATACAGTTGGCGATCCCAACGTTGTGCTTGTGTGAAGCATTATAATTTGGATTCAATTTTCTCCGAGTTTTTCATTTTAGATTGGATCCATGTGATACTTTACAAGTAGAGGGTCTAATGATGATAATAAATGTTGATTATGGGAGTGAGGAAAATGAAACCATGACTTCTCTCATCATTCGAATTTGGATTTGCTTGAAAAATATTGAATTTGAATTTTCAGTTATGTTTATTTATCATTTTTTATGCAGGATAAACATTATTCTTAATACATTGGCAATTAGACAATTATCTTTTCAATTATGGAAAGAGTCGAGGGTGATGATATTGGCATACCAATGGTCGGGATGCAATTTGCAACGCATGAGGAAGCAAGAAGTTATTATGAAGAATACGGTAGAAAAAAAGGATTTGCTATTCGTATTCGGTCATCAGTGAAAACTAGACGGACTTCAGATGGAATCACAGGGTACAGATTTGTATGCTCCCGGGAAGGGTTACATAAGCCGAAAGCTTCCAAAGAGCCACCAAATAAATGTAGAAGTACATCGACAACAAGAGGGGGATGCGATGCTCGTATGTGGATTATAAAAGACCTAAAAAGCAATAATTGGAGTGTGACAATGTTTTCTGACGAGCACAATCACAACCTTGTATCTCCACGGAAGAGGGTTCATTTGAAATGCAACAGAACAATGCCTGATGCTGCAAAATCATTGGTGGATATTTTTAGCAGAGAAAACCTTCAAATAAATAAGGTTGCATCGGTTCTCTCAGGCGATGTCGTGGGATTTAATGATAGAGATTGCTGGAACTACCTGAGATCGGTGAGACACAAAAATCTGGGTATGGGAGATGCTCAATCGGTATTAGATTACTTTCAAAAAAGGCATCTCAAGGAATCAGATACTCGGTCATTATCTTTTTGGCCATTCTGTACACAATATAACACACATTTGGAGAAGCATCCTGTAGGTTGTTAAGTACCCGTTTGGATTTGATTTTCAGCCACCAGCTTCTGATTCCTGATTTTGCTGGAATCAGATTCCCGCAAAAACTTGTTTGGATGCAGTGCTAGAAGCTGATGGAAACATCTCAAGGAATCAGATGGAAACACAATCTTTGGCTGTGAGAAGATTAATCTCATCATTGAGAACCACTTACAAAAGGATGTACTGTACATTTACTTTCATGTTGAAAAGAAGAAGATAAATGCTTTCTCACACTGTTGTTGCATGTCAAAGGGATCATGATCAAGGAAGCTGATCATTATGGTGGAACCCAACCACCATGGTCTGGTTCTCTTTTGTGATTCCTGGTCAATTGATTCCATTCCCTTTCTCGAGCTCTAGTTGGTTCTCATTCTTGGCCGGTGGGTAGGGCTGCCACTCGGGCGGGTTGAGGGGTCAACGCAGGCCCAACATAAGAGGTTGAATCCTCTGCCCAAGCCCAACCCCAACCCAATCAAAGGTCGGGCTGAACTTCACTAGCTCAAGCTCAACCCATCGGGTTGGCCGGGTTATGCGGGATGGGTTGTCTGATTTCAACATGGTAGGTGAAACATAATCAATATATAACATTTCCTTTGAAATAGTACAACTAGGGGTGGCAATGGATCGGATTCGGATCGGGTTGAGACATAGGAACATCGACAAAACACCCAATCCGAAACCGACCTGTTTAATAAACAGGTCAAAAACTTAAACCCAAACCCAATCAGCCTAATAAACGGGTTGACCTGACCCAATCCGTTTAATAAAATGGATCGGGTCGGCTTGGGTAGTTTGGCTCGGGTTGGGTAAACAGAACCCATATAAACTGGTCGGTTTCTTGCATTCTTATACGGGTGATGGTTCTTCATTGGATGGATAAATGCTCACCCAACGATGATGTTTAGAAGTGGGATATTTATTGACTAAATGATCGGCTTTCGGGTTGGGTCACCTTTGTCTCTCGCCTTTGCAGCGAGTTTATCTGTGCACCTGTGTGGTAATATTACATGCAAATAAGGGTGTAACTAGGGTCGGATTGATTCGGGTTTGAGCCAATCTGGAACCAAACCAAACTAGTTCGGTTCTACCATATTGAAACCCAAACCAACCCGAATTGACATAGATCCGAACAGACCCAAACCACACTCTTATCAGGTCGGGTGAGCAATTGGTTTAAAAAAATGATAGCTATTGGCTGTTTACTAACAAGCCAGAGGAGCATATAAGGCTTTAGGCTGTAGCCCATTAACTTAAAACCACTAGAAAGTTACAATACAAAATGCATTCCATCGTCAGAATAAGAAACTATGGGCACCCCTACACCTCAGCTCGAGTTCCCCTTTTTTCACTATCTTGCCTCGAAGAAGACCTTCCGGGCGCTCGAGCCATCAAGGGACAGTCTCAGGCTGACAGTTTCTATGGGGTGTAGGACACCGTTGCCGAGTGTACAAACTCAGGAAGCAGCTCGCTTAGGAGTCGTGTTATGAACAAGGGTGATAGTCGTAATGATAGCACATACTTGCAACACAATGCCTGCCAATACAAAGAGGCTATTAAAAAAATTTCTGGCCTTTTAAAGTTCATGTAAAAATCCAAGTAGAAGGGAGTTGCATGTACTCACTCAGTAGAATAACCTCTATCAGCTCATAATTTGATAAGGCCGAGAAATTCTGCTGCTGGATGACCTAATTAAAACAGAGCAGCATCATAAGAATCAATTCATGGAAACAATTTCCGAGTGGGTCTGGCTTTGCTCCTGGAGGAATTAGTCCGAGGTCGAAGTGGGCCATTGCCCGAAAGGTTTCGGGACACCTGCTGATCTCAAAAAAAAAATCACGGAAACAACGTGGTTTCATGTGCATCATGTGCCTTAAATGTTTAGATGAGAGGAAAATTTGAAAGTAACGACTTTCGTGATTATCTAGAAGCATGCATAAAAAAAATGCCGTGCCACATTAAATGAAATGCTGAAAAAAAATAATTGCCAAGAACGAATCTTGAAAGATGTAAGAAGTGACAAAACTGTAAGTAGAATCAATGTCTTGGAAGGAAGGGAAGATTGAAATTTGAAAGTAGCATTTGCTAAAATTTGTTCTTAAATCTTAACAAGCCACAAGTTTGTCATTGGCGGTAGGGTTGTTCTTAGCAGTGGTACTCCTGAACCCTAGGAAGACTGACGGGGTTGGTTAACACCTATATTATTTGATAAATTACACTTTGCCCCCTGAAGTTTTTATGTTCCAAATCGGTCCCTATATTTTATATGTTAGCACAATACCCACTTTTGTCAACTACTAAATTTTCTCTTCTGGTAATTTCTATCTAATCAAAACTGAATTGATGGGGGCAAAACATATTTTATTAACTATAGGGGGGTTAAGTGATTTTGGGCTAAACTTTAGGGGGTTAAGCGCAATTTACCCATGAGTTATTTGCTAAAGTAGGTGTCAAAACGCATCGAGAGCCTTGAGGCCTATATGGGTAACGAGTAGAATTCTTCAGGATTCTTGTATATGAAGAATTCGACTATAAATAGGGAAGAATAACCAGTAATCTACAGTGAATATCTCAACGAGCCCAGTAATTTTAGATTATTCGAACACATTTTAGCGATAGACTTTCAAAAACACAAGGAGCATCATTTTGAGATAAAGATGGCCTGAACATGTACTCGTCAAAATAATATAGATGTGAGGTGGGATCCCATAATTTGGATTTCAGACAAATAGCAATTACATGTGCAACGCATGTATGAGTTTCTAAGGGTAGGGGGGCACTGAGAAGGCATCGGGAATTTTGGGATCTCGTACGGAGCATGAATCAAGATAATACACCTTTTCTCATCCCCTCCCATCCTTCGTGATAAACATTATTGTTCCCATGGTATTACATGAGAAGAAATCTGAGCACAACCACCACTTACGGGACAACATGCAAAGGAATTGTCATTATATAATAGAGAAATGCTATTCAACTCGAAGGTTTTTTCGATTTCGCCGGCCCGATTGACATGGCATCGTGCATCTGGTGGCTGAAACCCACTAGCGACATTTAAGTCTTTTACACCACCAGTTGCACGCTGCCACATCAATCGGGCTGAGAGGAATTGGGAAAACCTTCGGGCTGAATAGCATTGCTCTATATAATATAGATTTGACAACCCAAACCCGAGACCGACACTAATTCTTGTAACAGTACACAAGCAAGACGGGCTAATATTCTAGGCGGGGAAAATAAAAATAATGGGATATTAAAGAAAGAGGGAGAAGGTGAAGAAAAAGGAAGAACAGGAAAATGTTAATGGAAAAAAGTCGAAATACTAGATGAAGAGACAAATGAGTAAAATATGGATAAATTCGATATATAACTAACAAACCATATGTAATTATAACATTTTTAATTATATTTTTGGTGGTGGGGGTAGTGGAAGTATCTAAATGGCCCCATTACATCCTTCTTACAATGAAACGGACAAATATATCCACCTTAATCACTTCATTAAAGTAGTTTCAAAATGTCTGATGCCAACTAATCCAATAGACAAGCCTCCTCTTTTCCATAAGCCAAAGGTTGTATTGGATATGGAGTTCACCATTATGAATCCTTCATGATTCATTATTATGGGATATTCTAGGATCGGATAATTTGAAATTGAGAGCTAACGTAATATTTATCCCACCAAAGAGAAGTATCTAATCATATTATAGCTCCAATACTCCATTGGGTAGCAGGGAATCAAATGTCGACAAATTTTTTACGAAATGAACAAAATAATAAATTTTATTTTAGGATCCGACTTAGAAATTATACAAAATTTTGATAATAGCAAAGTCGGTTCGATATCACAAAATATTATAACTGAAATCCGACATTACGTCTATTTTCGGACAATCTTATTGAAAAATTCCATTCTTTCCATCTTTATCAGTAAAAAATTTCATATTTTCCTCCGTTCCGAAATTTTTTTCAAAACTTACTGATTCATATCCGACAGAAATCCAAAAAATTTACACCGAAATCTTTCTGTAAAGAATACCAAATTTCTGCCAATATTTGAAAGAAACCAAAAATGATAGTAAAATCTACAAGCCAATATTTGAAAGAAACCAAAAATGATACCATGTTCAGTCGGCTTTGAGAGCACAGCCGGCTGCTCCAATTGGGTCACGGGGGGCTGCGACGTAGATGGGTTGGCGTCGACCAATCGGGTCACAGGCGAGGTGGCCATAGCGCCGATCGGGGTTGTTGCCGTCGATGATGAGGAGGATGAGGGCTCGCTCGGAGAGACAGAGACTGAGAAAGGAGAGAGATGATGCGCCATAGGGCCGATAGGTGTTGCGGCCGTCGATGAGGAGGACGTCGGAGGGTAGGCGCCGGAGAACCAGCGCCGTAGAGGGATCGCACCTGCGCCAGAAGACGCCGTCGCACCTGCGCCGGAGGACGCCGGAGAACCTGCGCGGGATCTGAGGGTTTTACACCGTAGAGGGGAGGCGGAGCGGAGCTCGCACGGGAGAGAGAGAGAGAGAGAGAGAGGGATCGCACCTGCGCCAGAAGACGCCGTCGCACCTGCACCGGAGGATGCCGGAGAACCTGCGCGGGATCTGAGGGTTTTACGCCGTAGAGGGGAGGCAGAGCGGATCTCGCACGGGAGAGAGAGAGAGAGAGAGATAAGAAAGGAGAGGGACGGGATCGATTCTTTTATTTGACCCGATCTGATGGGTTCCGACCCGATTTGATATCAGTCGTTGGATCAACCTTGATCCAACGGCTCCCGTTTGATGTCACTGCTGGGTCATTCTTCTGCTGGGTCAGCCGATCCCGACCCTATATATATATATATATATATATATATATATATATATATATATATATATATATATATATATATATATATATATATATATATATATATATATATATATATATATATATATATATATATATATATATATATATATATATATATATATATATATATATATATATATATATATATATATAGGGGCATGCTATAATGCGGCATGCGGTACGTGCGGCACCGCACCGTAGCCATCTGTTGCACGTGCTGCGTGCATCCCATGCACGCAGCGATGCATCAGACGGTTGCGGTGAAGTGCCGCACTTACCGCATGCCGCATTATATATATATATATAGGGGCATGCTATAATGTGGCATGCGGTAAGTGCGGCACTACACCGCAGTCGTCCGTTGCGTGCATGCGATGCACGCAGCGGTGCATCAGACGGCTACTATGCGATGCCGCACTTACCGCATGCCACATTATAGCATGCCCCTATATAGATATATATATATATATATATATATATATATATATATATATAGAGAGAGAGAGAGAGAGAGAGAGAGAGAGGCGTGTTAGGCTGCGGCGTGCGCTGCCCGACCTGATAAATGCGGTGGCAAATTCTAGCCGTCCGATCGCGTGGATCGGCTGCGGATCGGCTGCGAACCTCGCGCAAACCCCCCGCCCGTCTGATCCCCCGTCCAGACGTCTGATCCCGTGCACGCACAGCCGCTCCGTGTGTTTGATGGATCATTCGATTCCCATCCGTTGGGACGATGGGAATCTAACGGACTAAAAAATCTTCGTTATTAATTGATTCCCATCCATTGGATCGATTGGAATCGAACGGACTAAAGCGTTTTTTGCTGTTACTGTAGCCGCTACAGTAATAGTGAAATTTTTTTAGTCCGTTCGATTCCCATCGACCCAACAGATGGGAATCGAATGATCCATCAAACACACGGAGCGGCTGTGCGTGCACGGGATAAGACGGTCTGTACGGGGGATCAAACGGGCGGGGGGCGGGCGGGGGATTTGCACGCGGTTCGCAGCCGATCCGTGCGATCGGACGACCAAAAATTGCCACCGCATTTATAGGCCGGGCAGCGCACGCCACAGCCTATCATTCCTCTCTCTCTCTCTCTCTCTCTCTATATATATATATATATATATATATATATATATATATATATATATATATATATATATATATATATATATATATATATATATATATATATATATATATATATATATATATATATATATATATATATATATATATATATATATATATATATATATATATATATATATATATATATATATATATATATATATATAGGCGGCTGTTATGTTAAGCTGGGGGCAGCGGTAGGAGAAAATGAGCTGCGGGCATTTTGACCCCCCTAGAAGTTTTGGAATTTGATTAAATTGGGTGAGGGTGTTGTCTAGGGTAAGATGATCATACTCACCAATTTTCATCAAATTCCAAAACTTCTAGGGGTGTCAAATGGTCGAAACAAATCTGCAGATTTTAACGGTGACTACGGACAGCAGATTTTGCTTTGACCATTTGACCCCACTAAAAGTTTTGGAATTTGATGAAAATTGGTGAGGATGATCATCTTACTCTATACAACATCCTTGCCAAATTTCATCAAATTCCAAAACTTTTAGTGGGGTCAAAATACCTCGCAGCTCACTTTCTAAAACCGCAGCACACAGCTCACTGTAACATTCCCATATATATATATATATATATATATATATATATATATATATATATATATATATATATATATATATATATATATATATATATATATATATATATATATATATATATATATATATATATATATATATATATATATATATATATATATATATATATATATATATATATATATATATATGTATATATATATATATATATATATATATATATATATATATATATATATATATATATATATATGTATATATATATGTATATATATATATATATATATGTATATATATATATATATGTATATATATATATATATATATATGTATATATATATATATGTATATATATATATATATGTATATATATATATATATGTATATATATATATATATATATGTATATATATATATATGTATATATATATATATATATATATATATGTATATATATATATATGTATATATATATATATATGTATATATATATATATATGTATATATATATGGTCGGGATCGGGTAACCCAGCAACCCAGCAATAACCCAGCACCTTTTGATGCGCTTAGATGTTTTAGAATGGGCTGATTTTTTGTAGACATATTGTCTATGGTATGTTGATCATCCTCACAAAAAATCAGCCCATTCTAAAACCTCTAGGTGCATCAAATGCGCTCTTCAAATCAACGGTTTTCTATTGTCAATTTTAACCGGTTATTTGAAGAGCGTATTTGATGCACCTAGAGGTTTTAGAACGGGCTGATTTTTTGTGAGGATGATAAAATACCATAGACAACATGTCTACAAAAAATCAGCCCATTCTAAAATCTATAGGTGCATCAAAGGGTGCTGGGTTATTTGCTAGGTCAAAATTTGCTGGGTCATCCGATCTTGACCCATATCCATATATATATATATATATATATATATATATAGAGAGAGAGAGAGAGAAAGAAATGCTTGAATGCGGCATGCGGTGCGTGCGGCATCGCACCGCAGCCGTGTGATGCACGCACTGCGTGCATGCGATGCACGCAGTAGTGCGTCACACGGCTGCGGTGCGATGCCGCACGCACCGCATGCCCCTATATATATATATATATATATATATATATATATATATATATATATATATGGGTCAGGATCGGATGACCCAGCAAATTTTGACCCATTAATAACCCAGCACCCTTTGAGGCACTTAGAGGTTATAGAATGAGCTGATTTTTTGTAGGGATGTTGTCTATGGTATGTTAATCATCCTCACAAAAAATCAGCCCATTCTAAAACCTCTAGGTGCATCAAATGCGCACTTCAAATCAACGGTTTTTCACTGTCAATTTTAACCGTTGATTTGAAGAGAACCCTTTGATGCACCTAGAGGTTGTAGAATGGGCTGATTTTTTGTGAGGATGATCAACATATCATAGACAACATGTCTACAAAAAATTAGCCCATTCTAAAACTTCTAGGTGCCTCAAAGGGTGCTGGGTTATTAATGGGTCAAAATTTTGCTGGGTCATCCGATCCTGACCCTATATATATATATATATATATATATATATATATATATATATATATATATATATATATATATATATATATATATATATATATATATATATATATATATCTATGGGTCAGGATCGGATGACCCAGCAAATTTTGACCCATTAATAACCCAGCACCCTTTGATGCACTTAGAGGTTATAGAATGGGCTGATTTTTTGTAGACAAGTCATCTATGGTATGTTGATCATCCTCACAAAAAATCAGCCCATTCTAAAACCTCGAGGTGCATCAAATGCGCTCTTCAAATCAACGGTTTTTTATTATCAATTTTAACCATTGATTTGAAGATCTCATTTGATGCACCTAGAGGTTTTAGAATGGGCTGATTTTTTGTGAGGATGATCAACATATCATAGACAACATGTCTACAAAAAATCAGCCCATTCTAAAACCTCTAGGTGCCTCAAAGGGTGCTGGGTTATTTGCTGGGTCATCCGATCCTGAGTGTCATTCATTTGGAAGAGATTGATTAACAGTTGTGATTGAAACCCCTCACTCTCTCTTTCTCTCCTTCTAAGCCCCAGATGGAAACCCCTTACTCTCTCTCTCTCTCTCTCCATCTCTCTCTCTTCCCCCAAACTCTCTCTCTTCCCTGATCTCTCTCTCTCTCTCTCTCTCTCTCTCTTGCGATCCAAATCCAACCCCCCTCTCCGCGATCAACTTATCTCCCTCCCTCTCTCTCTCTGTCTCTCTCACTCTCGATCCTCTCCTCCCATCCCTCACGATCCTAACCCTAACCCTAATCCAATTCCCCAAGGCCCCAAGACCGAGGTCGGAGGAGTTCATCGGAGTGGGATGAGGGGGAGAGGTCGGAGGTGTTACTGGATACGGTGGAGATCTTAAGCCACCGCCATTCAAGTTCCACCGGATCTGGTTGGAGTCCGATGAGATCCGGTTCCTGCAGGGCCTCCTCGGGTGCTGGTTGCATGGCTGGGTCGAGAGCGGGGTCGGTGATCTTGGGGGAGTCGGCATGGGAGAGGTTGGCGCTGTCGCCGGAGTGGTGGGGGATGGGGAGGGAAGAGGGGTTGGGGGAGTTGGGAGTGGCATTGGGGGGGGTGGAGGAGAGCTGGCTCCCAGATCCAACTGGTGGAGAGAGAGGAGCCCGGTACAACAACCCGGACCGACGAGCCCGACATCGCGGCCCAGATCCGACCGGCCGACATCTTCGCTGCCAACTCTCTCTCTCTCGCACAAGAATTTGATGGTGCTTCACATCGCTGCAAAGAATGCGGAGGCTACTGGAGGAAGAAAAGGAGTAGGGAAGAGGACATCAGTACCCGCCTCTGCGGCGAGTGGTACAAGTAAGAGGACCGCCTTCACCCTCTTTCCCTCACCATCGGCACTGCCTGCACCTCCTTCTCCTATCTTCCCCGGCGGGCGAGCAAGGCGATACGGCCCGTTCGGCGGAGGTACCTGATGGTGGTGGTGTCTGTAGCACCTCAGGCTACTTTTATCATTTATGTGAATTGCGCATTCGATGGCACTGGTATTCATATTTATTTTGATCGTTGTTAATCATAAGTACTTTTATTTATTTATTTGTTAGAGCTTTGGTTTAAAACTTGGTGCAAACTGGGCATGTATTCGCATGTATTCTTCTGGGCTAGTACTTAGTGAGAGAGGCCCACGTTGGCCTGATCCCTTGTTTGGCAGTTATATCTTGTAGATTTGAATTGTTTCAAATCAGGTAGATATCAAATCCCTTAATCTCGTCTCCGAGATTTTTGTTGCCCACCCCATAACTGCATGTATTGCACGATGTCTTTCCTTCTAGATTTTTTTTTTACCTGATCGTGACCTTGGCCTTCCATCCACTTCCTATCGGAGAGAAGCGAGAGGAGATCGTGAGGAGTCGAGAGACCATTCACCGGCCTCAGCACTGAACCGGCAGGCTCTACGTTCATTGAGGTAGGCCAGGTCCTTTCCCATCCTCCCCAATCTTCTCCTCTAATCACACCAAAACACCGATCCCCACCGACGACTGCCTCACCATCACAGTGCACCACCAGTGGCACTACCGCGCACCGCATGACCCCCCAACCACCTTCGGCTTCCCACGGCCAAGGACCCCAACCGGAACCATGAAGAGAGAGAGAGAGAGAGAGAGAGAGAGAGAGAGAGAGAGAGAGAGAGAGAAAGAGAGAGAGAGAGAGAGAGAGAGAGAGAGAGAGAGAGAGAGAGAGAGAGAAACCCACCTCTCTCGGACGACCTATCGCACCTTGCCGGCGGCTCCGATGACCCTTGCCCTCCTACTGACCGCCCGGTTGACGGCCGAGTGGAGCGCCTCCCGCTCCACCGGCAAGGATTTCCAAAGAGAAATCCCCAAAACCCGATCAGCAATGACCCCCTTCTCTTTTGAATGGTTACCCCAACTAGATCTACCTTTTTTTTTTATTTATTTCACTTTCATATTTTATACACCCTTTTCCTTATAACTGTACCTTTTGGCTTTTATTACAAGCACCCCCGGGCCCCTCCAATAATTTATTTTACACCATTTTAATCAATACGACTCCTATACAATACTTACACCATGGCTATTTTTTAAGCACCCCACCTCTACAAATTGATTAGATCGATTCCTAGTCTAGGTCTGACCCGACTCGGGTCAAGTGTGATTAAAACTGACCCATGAGATCGACCCAACATGAGCTGAATCCGATCCAAAGATGAACCAAACCCGGTTCGATTTTGGATCCAAACATCTTAGCCTTAGTTTCTTATGCAATTCATTTTTTTGTTCAGACTATTCCCAAACTAGGAGCGGAACGACTCACAGTCGATAATCACGCTCCAACAAGTTAGTCGTACTGCATGTAAATATTTTAATTAAAAATAAATTATTCACTTAATATGTTGCATGTTTACTTAAGGATAATGGACATATACCTTTTGATTTGCGGGTTAGTAGATAATATTTTTGTTGTATTATCTAAATATTAATTGTTTAGATATGGCAGTAAATTCTTTGATAATAGTAGTCGTCATGTTTTGGCGACGCTAAAGTTACTCGGCACCGTTTGGGCCGAGGGCTGTTCTCTTAGTCGGGATTGTACCCCGAGACATCTCATCTGCATTTTATGCTAGTTGTAGAGACTGATCGATTAGGAGAACATTTGATTTATATGATTTTACGAAGCTTGTATCATCTTCTGAAATGTCTTGGCGTCGTGGCAACCTAGTTGCCCGACTGGCTCTCGGTATAGATCCGCGTGCACATCGTAGGTAAGTGAACCCCTAGCTGTGCACAGACCGAAACGAGTAGGGAGGATCACGGGGTTAGGTCACGGGTTGTTTCCTGCAGGGAAACTGAGGTGGAGTGGCCTAATCCTGGGGTTTAGACCCCACAGAAAGCAAGTTGGGTGTGAGTGCCCCGTGGTGAAAGACCAAGCCCCCTTTTTGGCCACTAGGGTAGTATGTCTCGAGGCTGTATCCCGAGCATAAGGAACGGAGTGGTTCCCCTGTTGCGAAAAAGGAACCCAATAGTAACGCCACCAAGTCGGGAGCCTTGCTCAAACTTGGGGTTCACACTTGTTTCCCCCTCCTTCATTTTCTTCTTTTCTTCTCTTTAGCCTAGGGTCTAGCACCACTATGCACGGCCTAGAAAGTGGGTTCTCTCATGAAGTGGAATGGGACACCTCATGAGGGAATTGTCGGTTAGGACGTTGAAAGTATAATATAGATTTACTGGACACATTAGAATAGATCTTTAGTATATAATTATGGTAATAGTAGTAGTTATTCTGTTGGTTACTCAATTATGTTGCAGCTTTATTTTATCGTAGATGTATATTTCTGCTTTATATCTTTCTCGCGTTCTCCGACTTGTTCTTTAGGACCACTGAGTTTTATGCTCAGGGGGAGTTGTTTTGTTGTTTTTCCTCTCCCCCAGGTTCTTTTTCTCGAGCGGAGCGTTAGGAGCTTTGTGGCTGTTTCAGTTGGAGTAGCAGTTCTTCACCGAATTTGCAAGGGTAGAAGTGTCAGCTATCGTTGTCTAGTTATTCTCTATTTCTTGTTATTGTACCTGGTCTATAGATGTGTGAACATTGTTAGTGGAATTGGCATTTAAGTTTTAGTTATGCTTCCGCGTTGTGCTATCTCTGTAAATTATATTTTCCTCTATTCTAAAATATCACCCTCGAGTTCTGGACCCTCTCTTCTTAGTCCAGAATTCGGGGCGTGACAGTGTCTGGTGGGCTGAACTAGATGCGCAACCAAATCGTCGACGCTGTGGCCTTAGCATTGCCCTTTTTTCTTCACCCATTTCTTTTATAGAGAAAGAAATTCTTAATTTTTATTAATTTTCCATTTTTTGCTTGCAGCTCTAAACCCGATTGATTTGCGGATTTTGAGCCCTAAATTTGTCCTTTTTATTGGAAATTGCATGTTAGAATTCTATTTGTTTCTTGATAAAATCCCCATTCTGATATTCGGATTGGTGTGTGACATGTGCAATGAATTTTTCGTTGCCGGTGGGGTTTTCCGTTGCCGGTAGGGTCGGGGGTTTAAGGATTCTATTGCCGGTGGGGTTGGGATCGGATTCGTCGCCGATGGGGTCTCCCATCGTCGGTGGGGTCTCTCTCTCCCTCTCTAAACATCGAATGGCCCTTCCGTTGCCGGTGGGGTCGGGGTCGTCGTCAGTGAACAACAAGGGGATCTCTCTCTTTCTCTCTCTCTCTCTCTCTCTCTCTCTCTCTCTCTCTCTTTGCATTGCCGGGGCTCGACCTAGACGGCCGGCCTCCCGCCGTCATTAGGTCAGACGAACCCCTAGCCCTCCTATGCCCCTTGTCTATTTTAGTGTGTGTGTGTGGCCATCGACTACAGTTGCAGCCGCCAGCCACCATACCCGACGCTGTTAGGTCGTCCGATAAACAGAGGATTGGGTTGGATCCTACTCATACCCAAACCCATACACATTCGGGTATGGCAGACTCCATACCTGATCCATACCCAATAGGGTTTTGGTTCGTGGCCGGCAGGGTCGGGTTTTGGTTCAGGTTTGGGTTTTGGTATGAAAAAAAAATAGCAAGGAATCATAATGCAGTGTTAATCATTACGGTACTCGAAAGTTAATCATACTCAAGTATGAGGGGCAATCGGATTTCGGGTTTTGGGTATGGGTATTGAGGTACCCATACCTGAAAGTTAATTGGGTAAAGTTCTTATATCCATACCTTCCGAAGCTGTTACGCCGGTCAATCAACCGTGGTTCGGGTCGGACTCCATACCTGATCCATACGCAATCGGGTTTTGGGTTTTGTTTGTCGCCGGTGGGGTAGGGTTTTGGTTTGGTTTTGAGCATTAAAAAAAAATATAAGTCCACCCGATCAATCGGGGTTGGGGTTCCCATAACCGAAAGTTAATCGGGTATAGATCGTCTACCTATACCTCCCTATGCTGTTAGGCTACCCGATCAACCGGGGTTCGGGTCGGACCCTATCCCAACCCATACCCATTCGGGTATGACAGACTCCATACCTGATCCATCCAATAGGGTTTCGGGTTTTGGTTTGTCGTCGGTGGGGTCGGGTTTCGGTTCAGGGTCGGGTTTCGGATATGAAAAAAAAGAAATAAGGCTATCACAATGCAGTGTTAATCATACCCGTACCTGAAAGTTAGTCATACATAGGTTAGAGAGGCAATCAAATTTTGGTTGAGGTACCCATACCTGTACCTGAAAGTTAATCGGATAGAGTTCTTATACCTATACCTTCCGATGTTGTTAGGCCGCCCGATCAACCGGCGTTCAGGTTAGACCCTACCCATACCTATTTGGGTATGGCAGACTCCATACTTAACCCATAACATACTAGCAATATTCTGTCTCCAAAATTGCCCGATCTACTGGATTCTTTTGCGGCCAGAGAGGCGATGGTCTTGGAGACGAATGGCAATGGTTGTGTGACAACCAAGATCCAATAGACCAATAGCCAAGAGCCAAGACTTCTGAGGCTGGGATGCCAAGATGGATGAGGTGAGGTGAGGTGAGGTGAGGTGTACAAGGCCATGAGTTAGCCCCACATCGCCTGGAGAGAAGGAGATCCTGAGCTAGTTATATAATTTCCCCTCCCAAATATAGAAGACGCGTTTTAAAACCGTGCGCCGCTACGGATTTCGTAAGAACTCCGTAGTTAAGCGTGCTCGGGCGAGAGTAGTACCAGGATGGGTAACCTCCCTGGGAAGTTCTCATGCGGGCACGGGCAAAGCGGACAATATCTTGTGTGTTTGGGACGAATGTTACAAAATGGTATCAGAGCCGGTTCTCCTCGCTATGGGGGGTCTAACCCTACACGAGGACGTGTAGCCCTAAGGGGGGTGGATTGTGACGACCAAGATCCAATAGGCCAATAGCCAAGAGCCAAGACTCCTGAGGCGGGAATGCCAAGATGGATGAGGTGAGGTGAGGTGAGGTGTACAAGGCAATGAGTTAGCCCCACATCGCCTGGAGAGAAGGAGATCCTGAGCTACTTATATAATTTCCCCTTCCAAACATAGAAGACACGTTTTAAAACTGTGCGCCGCTACGGAATTCGTAAGAACTCCGTAGTTAAGCGTGCTCGGGCGAGAGTAGTACCAGGATGGGTGACCTCCCTGGGAAGTTCTCGTGTGGGCACGGGCAAAGCGGACAAAATCTTCTGTGTTTGGGGCGGATGTTACAAAATGGTATCAGAGCCGGTTCTCCTCGGGATGGGGGGGTCAAACCCTACACGAGGACGTGTAGCCCTAAGGGGGGTGGATTGTGACAACCAAGATCCAATAGACCAATAGCCAAGAGCCAAGACTTCTGAGGTTGGGATGCCAAGATGGATGAGGTGAGGTGAGGTGAGGTGAGGTGTACAAGGCCATGAGTTAGCCCCACATCGCCTGGAGAGAAGGAGATCCTGAGCTAGTTATATAATTTCTCCTCCCAAATATAGAAGACGCGTTTTAAAACCGTGCGCCGCTACGGATTTTGTAAGAACTCCGTAGTTAAGCGTGCTCGGGCGAGAGTAGTACCAGGATGGGTAACCTCCCTGGGAAGTTCTCATGCGGGCACGGGCAAAGCGGACAATATCTTGTGTGTTTGGGACGGATGTTACAATATTGTGACGACCAAGATCCAATAGTCCAATAGCCAAGAGCCAAGACTCCTGAGGCGGGAATGCCAAGATGGATGAGGTGAGGTGAGGTGAGGTGTACAAGGCAATGAGTTAGCCCCACATCGCCTGGAGAGAAGGAGATCCTGAGCTACTTATATAATTTCCCCTCCCAAACAAAGAAGATGCGTTTTAAAACCGTGCGCCGCTACGGATTTCGTAAGAACTCTGTAGTTAAGCGTGCTCGGGCGAGAATAGTACTAGGATGGGTGACCACCCTGGGAAGTTCTCGTGCGGGCACGGGCAAAGCGGACAATATCTTGTGTGTTTGGGGCGGATGTTACAAAATGGTATCAGAGCCGGTTCTCCTCGCTATGGGGGGGTCTAACCCTACATGAGGACGTGTAGCCCTAAGGGGGGTGGATTTTGACGACCAAGATCCAATAGGCCAATAGCCAAGAGCCAAGACTCCTGAGGCGGGAATGCCAAGATGGATGAGGTGAGGTGAGGTGAGGTGAGGTGTACAAGGCCATGAGTTAGCCCCACATCGCCTGGAGAGAAGGAGATCCTGAGCTAGTTATATAATTTCCCCTCCCAAATATAAAAGACGCGTTTTAAAACCGTGCGCCGCTACGGATTTCGTAAGAACTCCGTAGTTAAGCGTGCTTGGGCGAGAGTAGTACCAGGATGGGTAACCTCCCTGGGAAGTTCTCATGCGGGCACGGGCAAAGCGGACAATATCTTGTGTGTTTGGGACGGATATTACAAAATGGTATCAGAGCTGGTTCTCCTCGCTATGGGGGGGTCTAACCCTACACGAGGACGTGTAGCCCTAAGGGGGGTGGATTGTGACGACCAAGATCCAATAGGCCAATAGCCAAGAGCCAAGACTCCTGAGGCGGGAATGCCAAGATGGATGAGGTGAGGTGAGGTGAGGTGTACAAGGCAATGAGTTAGCCCCACATCGCCTGGATAGAAGGAGATCCTGAGCTACTTATATAATTTCCCCTCCCAAACATAGAAGACGCGTTTTAAAACCGTGCGCCGCTACGGATTTCGTAAGAACTCTGTAGTTAAGCGTGCTCAGGCGAGAATAGTACTAGGATGGGTGACCACCCTGGAAAGTTCTCGTGCGGGCACGGGCAAAGCGGACAATATCTTGTTTGTTTGGGGCGGATGTTACAGGTTGCGGCAGGATAGAGAAATGAGTCCCCCCTTATTGACCTGCTAAAGAGGGATTCAATGTTAGTGATCTTTTCTATTTCATGAAATTACCAGTGTATGATTTATTACTCTGCTTCGAGAATCATCTATTCAACATTACAAAGTTCCAATCTTGAAGAGCTTTTCATGCATTAGGAAACAATATTTCCTTGGGTCATCCAGTTTGTTTGAGAATAAGTATTAAGCTTCCCATTCTGATGAGTAAGTTAAAATGTTTCACCTTGGCAATTTTGTGTTAAATTCTCAACATTTCGTAAACCATGTTTCGGGTACAAAATTTGTACACATATCCAATGTTTTGGGTCGGGTTTTCGGAGTTCATTGCCACCCCTTGAGAGAGTTGCGGTCATTTTCGATGGAGACGGTTCTTGCAAAATATGCCCTGCTGAAAATGGACGCCACAACTGAATCTGGGTGTCCCCATCGAATGTGGGCGCCGCCGAACAAATTTTTTCATCCCCGTTGACTTTGGGCGTCCCCGTCGAAAGCTGAAACAAGGACGCCAATTAATGTGGTCGTCCTACTGAAAATGGTTATCTCGACCAAATGTGGACGTTCCTAATCGAATGTGGGTGTCTTCACTACATGTGAGCGACCCTGCTAAATTTGGGTGCCCTCGCCAAATGTGGATGCTTTCACCAAATATGGGCGCCCTCACAGAATGTGAACGCCCCTTCGAATGTGGACGTTCTCGCTGAACGTTCGTGCCGACGGGCTATGCATTACTATTATTTCCACTCAAGAAATATTGTTATCACCCTCAAAATATTTTTATCTTCCTTGAAATATTATCGCCGCTCTCGAAATATTGTTCCCGCCCTCAAAATCTTTTGCGTGGCAGCAGGCACGGGCATTACTAGTGATAAATATATCTCGCTTTTGATGTAAAACAATTTCTCTTATTTTTTGGGGGACTTTGGGTCCGTTTGGCGACGCTTACATGTTTGAAATAGAAGTTGTTTCAAATAGAGGAGTAGAGATGTTTATAATAGAGGTTTATTTGAAATAAAGGCTATGATTCTGAACCTGTTTGACAACTCTATTTGAAACAGAACCTGTTTTAAATAGAGCGTTTGGTAACAGCCTCTTACTGCCTTTATTTTAGGGGCAGTTTTTGTCTTTATACCAAAGAGTTAATTAGTATAATTTTTTGAATAATTTGATGAAATCCTTTATAACAATCGTAAATTCACTGTACAAAATCCATAAAATACCAAAAATTATATTTAGAATAATGTTTTCATTAAAATAAAAGTTCTAGGTATTATTCGATATATAACTTGAAAGGTACAAAATCCCACAACCATATTAAATTATGCATTATTTGCTGCAAAAAGTGCATGTGCAATAGCATCCCTAACAAGATTCATACACAAATTTAGTAAGACCTATTTCATAATTTTAGTCCATATTGCCCTGAAGATCTCCACTTTCTCTTTACCTTTATTACTGGATGACATTTCCAATAGTTGCAAAAAATACACCATGACAACCAAGTCATAAAATTTGAAAAACATATTATGTTGGTAATAAAATATTATACAATGAATTTGCTAAACCTATAATATAAATAGAAACATGCAGGTTTGTTGATGGCTCACAAGTAAATATAACACCTAAATAAATTGAGTACATAAGTGATTATCAACAATTATAACCTAACGACACTATTTGCCATTCGCTATCTCTCTCTGTCTATTGTTGAACAAGAACAAAATCATATATCATCTTTTTAAAAAGTTTTTTTTAAAAAGCCATTTTGGCATGTCAAATAGTGGAAACTTCTTGATCTCCCAAAAGTGAAAATTTAGGGTATGACATGTAACCATCCATGGGTCCTCTATGTATACAAATAAAAGTAGAACCCTCATTTTGTTAGCCCCAATCATAACAAAAGAATTTAATAAAAAGATAAATTTTTTTTTTTCTGAACTATGCCTTGATTCCCATTGCATATATATATATATATATATAGAGGAATGGGATGTTGCCTATCAAAGCAGCGTTTTTTGCTGCTTTGATATATTGTTTGACCATCCTAGAAGTTTTGGAATTTGATGAAATTTGGTGAGGGTGTTGTCTAGGGTAAGATGATCATCCTCACAAATTTTCATTAAATTCCAAAACTTCTAAGAGGCTCAAATGGTCGAAGCAAAATCTGCAGTCACCGTTAAAATCTGCAGATTTTGCTTCGACCATTTGACCCTCTTAGAAGTTTTGAAATTTGATGAAAATTTGTGAGGATGATCATCTTACCCTAGACAACACCCTCACCAAATTTCATCAAATTCCAAAACTTCTAGGATGGTCAAACAATGTATCAAAGCAGCAAAAAACGCTGCTTTGATAGACAGCATCCCATTCCTCATATATATATATATATATATATATCTATATAATAAGGGACAACGGTTGTGGGGGGGACAAATGAACTGAGACAAACGAGCGGCTCAGATTTATCTAGAGGAGGAGGATAAACAAGGAAACTCCATCACAGTCGTCCGTTTCCTACTCCCAACCAACGAATCCCACTCACCATCCCTCTTAAAGCTCACTCACCATCTTAAATCCCCCTCTTAAATCACCATAACCCATCCCATCCCTATTAAATTAGCCTCTTAAATCCCCCTCCCCGAGAGAGATAGAGGATCCTATCTGATCCGTCCGATTAGAACCCTGTTCGATCGAGCCCTTGCCTGCAGCCCCCACCTCCCTTAAGCCAGCCTCTTAAATCTCCTATCCGTCCGATCTGAACCCCATCCGATGATCACAGTCGTCCGTTTATCCTTTGGCCTCGGTAAATCGCACTGAGCCCCTCGAGCCCCAAACCCCTCCTCTCCTCTATTCTCCCACCCCCAAAGGCCCCACCTTCTCCACCATCCCCTTCGACCGAACACACACACACACATAGAGAGAGAGAGAGGGGGGGGGGCATCGAAGACCTCCAACCGCCCCACCTTCTCCTCCATCCCCTTCGACCGAGTAGAGAGAAGCGGCCGAAACCGAACTTTCCTCTCCCTTTCTCTCCCTCTCCTTTGCCGCTACCATTGCCCTAACCGAACTTTCCCTTTCCTCCTGATTAGTCCTTAGAGGATTCGGTGGCATGGCATCGGCGGCACTCCGGGACTGCTCTGCGACGGCTCGCCTGCTCCCCTTCCAGAGGATCGGGACCCACGCCTTCCGTTCTCACGGCTTCTCGGTTTACATACCTCTGAGCTCAATCCATTCTCATGCCGCCAACTCGGCCCACTAGACTCTCTCCGCCGCCGCCGTCGCCGCCCCTCCAGGTCCTCCGGTCGCCCTCCTTGACTCTTAACCATTCATTTCTTTTATCGGATTGCACTCCATTTGTTTGTTTGTTTGCTTTCTGTGCAGTCACTATGACCACTGAAGCTTGCATAAAGGTTATCGACGGGAAGTCGGTCGCTAAGAAAATCAGAGAAGAGATCGCCGCCGAGATAGCCACCATGAAGGATGCGGTCGGAATTGTTCCAGGGTTGGCAGTCATTCTGGTTGGGGACAGGAGGGACTCTCAGACCTACGTGCGCAACAAGAAGAAGGCTTGCGACGAAGTGGGTATCAAGTCCTACGAAGTCCATTTGCCCGATGGCAGCACAGAAGAAGAGGTGCTTAAGCATGTCTCCGGCTTCAACGCCGACCCTTCGGTCCATGGGATTCTGGTTCAGTTGCCCCTCCCCCGCGTATGTTTCGCTTCCAAATGCTTCATCACCACATGAAATCTTTTATCTATAATTCGTCTTGAATGTGCACTGGCATGAACTTGGATTTGTTTGTTGGCTTCTGTTCTCTAATAAGAACTGTCACAATGACCTCCAGGTGCAGGCGGCGTCCATCTCCACCACCACCATCTATCTCCTTCCCCACCAAATCAGAACCTCCACCCCCGACAACGCCACATCAGAGACACCGTCGTGCTTGGAGTTGGTTGTGGTGGTGTTGATGTGGTGGTGGTGTGTGGCGGTGGTGATCTCCAATTTTGGGCGGCAAGTAACGCCCCCCCCCCCCTTTTCTCTCTCTCTCTCTCTCTCTCTCTCTCTCTCTCTCTCTCTCTCTCTCTCTCTCTCTCTCTTATTGTTTGTTTTGTTTTTTTTTTTTTGTTCTTGAAACAGGGCGGTGGTGGTGTGAATGGTGCGGTGGTGGGGGTGGTGATGTGGTGGTGGTGATGTTGTAGGGGTGTTGATGTGGTGGGGGTGGTGCCGTGGTGGTGTTGATGTGGTGGTGGGATGGTGGTGGTGTTGTGGTGATGGTGGCCGGGGTTGGATATGGTGGTGGTGTTGATGTGGTACTGGTGACCTCCAACCTCGGGCGGCAAGTAAGCCTCTCTCTCTCTCTCTCTCTCTCTCTCTCTCTCTCTCTCTCTCTCTCTCTCTCTCTCTCTCTCTTTCTTATTGTTTATTTTGTTTTTTTTTTGTTCTTGAAACAGGGCGGTGGTGGTGTGGATGGTGCGGTGGTGGGGGTGGTGATGTGGTGGTGGTGGTGATGTGGTAGGGGTGTTGAAGTGGTGGGGGTGGTGCCGTGGTGGTGTTGATGTGGTGGTGGGATGGTGGTGTTGTTGTGGTGATGGTGGCCGGGGTTGGATATGGTGGTGGTGGTGTTGATGTGGTAGTGGTGACCTCCAAACTCCGGCGGCAAGTAAGCCCTCTCTCTCTCTCTCTTATTATTTGTTTTATTTTTTTTGTTCTTGAAACAGGGCAGTGGTGGTGTGGTTGGTGCGGTGGTGATGGTGGTGGGGTCGTGGGGTATTGGTGGTGGTGGTGGTGCCGTGGTGGTAGTGGTGGTGCCGTGGTGCTGGATCCTGTGGATGGTGCGGTGGTGGTGGTGTGGTGGTGTTGATGCGGTGATGGTGGCCGGGGTGGTGGTGTGGATGGTGTGGTGTTGATGTTGACGAGAACCGGCCACCAGTCTTAATAAGTAAGCCCCCCCTCCCTTTCTCTCGCTCTCTTATTGTTTCTTTTGTTCTTGAAACGGGGCGAGATATGAGAGGGATTTCTCAAAAAATTCTGGTGTGGATGGTGCGGTGGTAGTGGTGGTGATGATGTGATGGGGTGGGGTGGTGGTGTTGAGTAGATAGCTTTATTTTATTACAAAATTTTTGAATAATGGAGAATTAATGGGCCAAATCTTCTTTTGATCATGTTGTGGTGGTTCTTGAATGTTATTCACGATCAGAGTTCCCGTTATCTGTCCAGATGGATCGCATTCCGCCTCAAGCTCCACCACCAAACCTTGAACCATAATCGGACTAAAGCATCTCCGGTTTGTACATACTTTTTTTTTTTTTTAAGGATAGTCTATAAAATTTTTTTTGACTGCATCAGTTTGTAGAGTAATTTTTCCTTATGAAAGGATAAAATCTATAAATCTTTTTAGTAGACAGTCTTCAAATTGAAATGTTTTTTTTTTCTTCGTTCATTATATTCAAACTATCCAGTTTGATCCTCTGTTTTTTGAAGCAACTTCATCCTCTATTTTTTAAGAAAGAGGTTTCTCACATGTATTTCTTTTCTTCGTTTTCTCATTTAAAAAAAAAAAAAAACAGGATTGGGAAAGAGAGAAGGGACCACAAACACTGAGATGGACAACATTGTTTGCTCTCATGTTGAGATCACCCCCATCTTATCTCCTCAGGTAACACACTCTCTCTCACTCGCTCTTTATTGCTATTCATCTCTATTTCTTAAAAAAAAGCATAAAAAATAATGTATTTATAAAAAACAGTAAAAAACTTATTAAATTGTCGAAAAAGGTATTATCAGTCTACTGTATAAAAACAAATTATCAAAATTACACTTTGCCCCTTGAAGTTTAGCTCAAAAACACTTACCCCCCTGTGGTTTATTTTATTCCAAATTGAATCCTAAAGTTTTAAATCTTACCACAATACCCCCTTTTGTCAACTACCTAATTTTCTCATTTGGTAATTTTTATCTGATAAAAATTGAATTGAAGGGGGCAAAAAGTAGTTTATAAAGTATAGGGGGGTTATGTGTTTTTTAGCTAACTTCAAGAGGGCTATTTTTTTAAAGGGTACTTACCCCCCCCCTGTATTTTATTTTAGGGGGAAATTGCACGCTAAAGTTTGAAATGTTAGCACAATACCCCCTTTTGTCAATTATTTAATTTCCTCATTTGGTAATTTTTATCTAATAAAAACTGAATTGAAGGGGGCAAAATGTAGTTTATAAACTACAAGGGCTTAAGCGTTTTTTAGCCAATCTTTAAGGGGGCAAAGTATAATTTACTCTTTTTGAACCAATCAATTTTTTTGACTGTACAACCCATCTCTGTAACAGTACCCACCCAGGTTTGCCATTGTTACTCATATGTATTGCCATCTGCACTTCAAATTACAATACTATTATCAACACATCAAATTACAATACTGTCATCAGCCGATGCCACAAATATAATACATAAATGTTATTAGTCATAAAATAAGAAAAAATTCATTCCATTTGTAGGTCTTTTTTTTGTATTTTTTGAAATATGTCTGATGTTTTGCAGCCGGTCGTGACACACCCAGCTAACATGTCCGACTTCGCTACTAATCTGGACTCCATGCTGGTCGACGACGAAGTGATGCCCGTCGACACCCAAGGTCGACCTATCACTGCAACAATACGCACCCAAGAGAT